>JAMXBD010002690.1:0-170992 GCA_024138025.1 Combretum micranthum | reverse complement strand
TATTAAATATGATTTGGTATAAGTCAATAATTAATGGATTGATATGAGTAGATATTTACATGCTTTTTATCTGCCTTCTGCTTTACCTTCTAAAGCTCTTCAAGACTATCTTCTATTTGTTTAGAATACAGATTTTGCACCAGGTACACAGTGACTTGTGTGTTGCTTGCTAGGGTAGGCATCTTAATTAAATTAATACTTAAAGACGGCCTTATAATTGCTTACTGCTTGTGCATGGTCATTTAATCCGGTCCGAGGGCGACAACCTTGCTAGGCGATGCCAATTCGGTAGTTAGACACTTAGGCCACCCCCATCATTAACATTAAACAAATGATGGTTATTAGTGGCTCGGTGGGTAGCTAATGGGAGAGACGGTATCGGGGTAACATTTATTCATATTAGAAAGAAGTTGTATTAGCAATTTAATATATGGGCTCTATTACTCTGCTTAATCACAATGGACTAATATGGATAGAGATGTATAACCGCTGTGGCCCCTAGATGAAGCTATTTACTAGATGTTCCTATAGAAGATATAGGTACTCGGGCTGCCTATATCAACCCTCTAAGCAGCTGCTGCTATGCAGGACCTCCAGGTTCCCAGCGTGTTGCTGGAGTATGAGTGCTCCATTGTTGCTTGCTATGCTTTAATTTAAAGATATAAATTGTTAATTGATGCATTACATTGCATTTAGAACAGGTGTGTGTGCCCATCTCGTATGTGCTTATGTTACTGTCGTACTGGGCTTCGGCTCATTCCTTTCTTTTTCAGGTGATGATGTGGATGCTTGTGATTATCAGGTATATGACGACTGTAAAGGAGCTTGTTAACGAGTTGAGTGCCTAGAACATTGAACTGTTTATGCTATTGGCAAAAACTATTGATCTTTTCGAACTTATGATTTGATGAGGGTATATCTATGAGCCCATGGTTATATTTTGAGATATTAGAAACTGTGTATTTTGAGATATCTGATGGTATGATACTTATTTATAAATGTTTGTCTACTCAAAAAGTAGTTTGTTTGGAAATCATTTTGAGTAATTTACTTTATTATATGTAATGGTCTACTCATGAAAGTAGCCTATTCAGAAATCGTTTAAAAGAAATTTATTTCTTTTCCATTGCAACTTTAGTCGTTTTCAAAATCTAATTCAACGATTTCAGAATCTAAAATTTGTTTAGCAACGATCACGATAAGCTATAGATTATGTTAGCCTTAACGTATAATGCGTAAGTGTTATAGAGGCGACTGAGACGCCTTAAACCCGGTTCGAGGCATGACAATGAATAATTCTTGTAATCCCCTTAAATTTACATAACCCGATTATAATAAATATTATAAATAAAATGTAGATCATAAAAGAACTATAATAAAAATATCAAAAATCATTCCAAATTTTTTGCGATTTAGATTTTAAGTATAAACATATTAGAATAAAGAATCCTTACAATAAGACTTTAAAAATACATAATATTCAAAATAAAGTAAATGAAAGAATAAAGAAAACAGTTTAATATTTAAGAACCTAAGTTTTAATATTCGAAACATGTCAATACCTTTAAGTTAAATAATTCTAAGTCCATAGAAACTAAAATTCTAATCTAACTTAGTAACTTATAATTAGTAAAAAGAACAAAGTAACAAATATAAAATAAATATTACATTTCTAAATCTAATAAAAACTCTAGAATAAATCTATACATAGTAATGAATACATATGTAATTTCAAACCCTATAAATTTATAATAAAATCAAATTAAGAGCAATATAATTATTAATTTATCCAAAATACGACTAAACAAAACTATTAAACGGATAAAATATAATCTACGATAGCAGGTATAAAAATTAAAAAGTAAATGCCTTAAACTAAAGATTTTATGTATACCAAAGTATTTAGAATATTTAATATCAATAATATATAAATTTTTATAAAAAAATATTATAGAATTAGTATTTATCATACGTGTCATTTAGATCCGCAAAATTAATTTTTTGCACTAGATCATATTTTTGCCCACTCCTTACATAGTTGTTGGTTATAAATTCATCTTCTTTTTTCTTTTTGTACTTCCATTCATCCCATCTTCCTTATTTTTTTTATTTTCTTTTACGTTTTCTCTTTTCTTCTTTTGGATTCTTTCCATGTACGTAACAAACAAACACACAATAACACATAATACATGTCTTTAATAAAATTTTATGTATACCATATTGTTCAGAATATTTAATATCGATAATATGTAAATTTTCATCTAAAAATATTATCAGATAAGTATTTATCGTACGTGTCATTTGGATTCGCAAAATTGACTTTTTGCACAAATTCATATTTTTGCCCACTCCTTACACAGTTGTTGGTTATAAATTCATCATCTTCTATTTGCTTTTGCATTTCCATTCATTATATCTTCCTCACATTTTTTTATTTCTTTTTACGTTTCCTTTTTCTCCTCATTTTGATTTTCCTATACGTAACCAACTTCAATAAAGCTTTAAATAAATTTTTTTGAATAATAAAACTTTTGAATGATTGTCATATTTGTACATGTTTAACTTGATAAACTATCCTAAAACTAAGATAAATAATTAACTAAATAATATTATAATATTTTCCTCTTGTTTTCGGTGCAAATTGGCTTGGATTTTCGGCTGAAATTTCCTCAAATGGCTGCAGCCGAAACACACACACAACTTGCTCAATTTTCATGTTAAAGTCAACAATCTACACATACAAACACCAATAAGTTATCAAATAAGACAATTATTTAATGCATGATTGGCGGCTGATATGCATTGCAAGTTCGGTGGAAAAGCTCCCCTCTTTTGGCCAAATTTATTAAGTTGTTGTCTTCATCTTCTTCTATATATAGACACCTTAATGAATAAAGAAACAAAACACATAAAACACCACTTGTAGCAACCATAAATTCATGCATAATACAACCCAAAACAGCCCATAAAACACAAACAAATTTAGCCAACAAAATTATACAAACATAGCCATGGACAAGCTCTAAAAAGAAACTCAATACAAGCTTAGGAACCTACAAATGAAGGTAAGTTAAATTCGTTTAAGTTAGGTTATAAGTAGAATTTTATCTTAAACAATGTTTCTATAAAAAAATAGGTTCGTGTTAAGCTAAGGAAATGAGTATAACAACATCACAATAGCCCAAATAAGGTAACATCTCATCTTAAAACTCCATATATATATATATATATATATTATATATATAGAAACTATGAAATCATAGAGCGTATTATAGGATTTATATGTGTTGATATATCACTTATAATAGCTTAAACACAAGTTTAATATATAAATAAATAAATAAAAGTAAGTTTCAAAACAGAGGAAAAACGAGGAAGACGATGAACAGTGGCAATGCCATCCCTATGCTAGCAGCTTATACCCCAACATCGGCGGCTTACAGGGACAGGTCGATAGTATAGAAGCGACGTAGTCTGGAACAAAGGCTACGTAAATTTTGAAATCACGTAAATTCCATCCAACGCTAGCTTCTGAAATTCAAAGCCGACGGCATTTAAGGCTGGCGTACACCACAACGCTGGTGGTATTCGTTAAACACTGGTGGCCTTTGAGCCAGCGTACGCTAGAGTTTAAATTGTGTAAAAATTTACACGAATGCTGGCATCTGGGAATCAAACCGACTGCGTAGGTGTCAGCGTACATGTAAAATTTTCCAGATTAAGTTTGTTATGTCTAAAGCCAATGTTATATATATTTATATATATGTGTAATAAGAGAAATAAAGTGAGATTTAGAAAGTAAATCCAACTAAAAAGATTTAAAGGATTAATAAAATGTAATAAAAAAAAAAAGTAATTTAGCAACTCTTAAAATTGTTGGAAAATATTATTACTAATAAGAATATTATTATTGTTGTCATTGAAATTACTATTGTTTTAATGAAGTTATTATGAAAAATAATGTTAGTGTTACTAATAAATTATTTTATAATTATCATTACTAATATTATTATAATTATTGTTAATATTAGTGTACTTTATAAATGAAAATAAAGTATAATAATTGTAAAATACATATTTTATACATAAGAATGGAAATTTAAATAAGCTAAATTTTTGAGTAATGCGATACCTATACATAACAAGAAAATTATATGACGTATATGAAAAGAAACACGATGATAGTAAATAATAGTAAATAAATACAAGTACTATAGTTGGTCAAATAAGGAGAAATGTAAAAATAGCAATAATAATAACTATAAGAATATAAGCCTACTAAATACCAATTTTTGGATACCCGGTAGAAATATATAAATATCTAACAAGATCAAGAAAAAAAAATGAAAATAATAATAAGTAGTAAATATTCGTTTCCATAAAAGGACCGATACAAGTAATAGAAATTAAATTAAATATTAAGGTAAGACACTTAGACAATCATAAAAGTTTAGTTGCGTTATTTAAATTATGTTAATAAGTATTTTGTCTAAATAAATGACAATAAATTGTAAATAATATAAATAGAACTAATATATCTTAAATGAATTATTCTATTAAGTAAAGTCATATTAGGTTGATTAAGCTAACTAAAGTAGATTTCGTGATTGAATTAGGTGATTAGTTTCAATCAACTCTACTTAGATTGATATACTAGGTAAAACTATAAAAAGAAAGGAGTATGTAATTTCTAAAATACGTCTAATTTAGAATTAGTGTAAATTATGTATAAGTTATACTGTAATTAATATGGTGAATATGTTGTTTCAAATATCTTGTCTTCGGAGCTAATAAAAGGATAGATTGGTTAAATAACAAAATTGGATAACCATTACAAATAGGACTTCTCTTATGAATTCCATAACTTTGATCATAAGAAAATAATATATATATATATATATAAAGATAAAATTCCTAGTTAAATAAGTACAGAATATACCAGAATTGATAACTAAGACCTGAAATAATACCGTCAATATCGTTATATAAATAACAAAATAATAATAAATATCTGTTATTTCATTTTCATAGGAAAAATAGATCGGTTCTCGAATTTCAATAGCATATTTAGATAGTTTAGCGAAGACCACATGTGAGTAACTTTCACTTTATCATATTGTTTGTGCTTGTAGTATAGCTACATCTGAATAATATATATTCAACTAATATGCATGTGGGATTGGGTATAATGCATGATGATTAGTGTATGATTGAATGCCAAATTATCATAATATAAGTGATAATTCTATTGTATGATAATTACTGTATGAAGCATGTTGATATTGTCTGTAAATTGTATCATCACTTTAAACTTGACTAAAAATTACTGGCAACATAAATGAAAGTGGACATGCATTGCATTATATGCACATATTGCATTTTAAAGAGGATGACCCCGCTCGTATTAGCATTTCGATTCTCTAGTGACGCGTCTGGTTTTTCTAGATGACATTTTCCTAATTCTTCCAAGAGCACCTTTGTTCTGTTTTGTTCCACGGGAACTAAGTGGCATCGAAGGAACACCGCTTGTGGTATCGACATGAAATGGCTAATACTTAATGGTGTTTCTTTATTCCAAAGACAAGAGTGAAATGTTTTAAAACAATTTGAGAGAGTTTATGGTACTCATTCTTCATTGGTTCTCCAATTGTCCTTGGCACGGTACATTACTCTTCATGGCTTCCTTCTAACCCCGATGGGAGGGCATAAATCTACATCCTATTTAGATTCCGGACCCCCAAACTTGTACTTGCTCATGATGATTGTTGCATGACATACGCTTGTTAATTAAACTTGTTTGTCATTGTTTGATGTATGGTCCGGTCAGGTTATCTCGCTGAACCCGTGGTTCGCTCAACCCCAACAGTTTCTATGCAGGATTAACACTAGTTGGGATTAGACTAAGAATGTGTGAAGAGAGCTTCCCAACAGAATTTATTGAAGATAAGAAATATAGGTTATGTTAAATTTAGTGTGCAAATTAGATAAATTGTGTAAACAATTGAGATTTGTATGTTGTAGGTTTGTAATCCCATTTTTCATTATTTGGAAAGGGATATCGATTCTCTGCGATCTTGGTTAGAAGTGGAAAATCAGATTCCATAGTTGAATTCCACTAATATTATTATATGTAAATATATCATTTAAATAATAGATATTAACAAATTGGTGAGTCTTATATACTCTGACTTGCAAGCCGGTTCTCATTTTGAGTGCACACGTGGTATGATAACTTTAGATTAATCCTATTAGGTCCCCTTTTGAGGCGTGACAATTCTTGTAGCAATGAATCGTTGTCTTCCCCTATTATACATTCAGATACTAAGAATTAGTAGGTGGATTTTGTTGTACAGGCATCGGAGTGGTCATGCGGTCATACCAAGATCTCTTCTTGTTCCTTTATAGAATAGGAATGGCTCCAATCATGCATTTTTCTACTTTTGAGATTAAGTGTTCCATGCATCTAAAATCTTAGAATTTTCCTTCACAGTTAACAAGAAAACCGATTATCCTATTAGGGTTACCAATTAAATTCCTCTACTATAGTTTGAATTTTAGTAGATTAGGAATCCATTGATTTTTCCACACATGCACACCTTGTTACTATTTCCAATCTACCATAACATGCCTTCAAAAAGCTAGACTAGGCCCATGAGGCATGGCTTCTTTTCTAGTTTCCTTAAATTCATTCACAAGGAAATAAATGTTTTTATAGTTCACCTAAAGGCATTTAGGTGTGATTGAACTTTCCATCATAATTTCGTTAGTGATTAAATAGCTCTAGTTCTCAGGATCCAATTACTTTATTTACCTTAGAATTAGTAAGTTTCTTTCTACAGCCCAATGAATTTTCCCCTTACTCTTTTGTTATCGCCACCAAAATCGAGCAATCAAGTTGTTTAACTCATTACACTACTAGATTAGAAAGATAAAGCACCTTATCAAATAGGTAGGGATTAAATAAGCCATTGATTTATGACCCAAAAGAAAAAAAAAAGCAATTGATTTGAGTAGAATTTCCATACCTACCAAGTTTAATAAGCTATCTAACCTTATATCTTTGCAAGTATCATACCTTTTTACAAACTTAAGTGCTTTGACTTTTGATTTCCTCCATATAGTAGTGAGACCTAAGCAATTTCCTTAATCACCTAAGGTGATCACACCGAACAATCTTATTAAGCTTTCTTGAACTTCTTTTATTGTGTTTTTTTCCTAAAAAGACAAGATTCATTTTGTGCAGTTAACCTCCGCCCTAAAGTAGTGCAATACATTTTGAGTAGGGCTGCAAATAAGCCGAGCTAAGCTTTTTATAGAGGTCGAAATATAGGCTCGAGCTCAAGCTATTTAGCTAAACGAGCTTTATTTCAGGCTTGAAATCAACTCATTTACTAATCGAGCCTAACATGCTTTTATCGAGGCCGAAATTCAAGCTCAAGCTCAACTTGTTTAAATGGCTTCTTTTTTATTTTCGCAAACCTAAAAATACTATATCAGAGTTTACAAATACATATTCATATATATTAAGTAGAAATTAGCTTCTTTTGTTTTAATTATATTAATATATCATAAATATAAAACTTATAAATTTGCGAACAAGCTTGTTAACAGAACTACTTGCGAGCTTGTCCACGAGCTTAAAATGAACCTAGTTACTTTAATCAAAGCTTGAGCTTAGGTTGTTTAGATAAACAAGCTTTACCTTGAGTTAGAGCTCGGCTTATCTACTAATCAAGATTGAGCCGAGCTGAGTTTGAAGCAAGCCAAACTCAAGTAGCTCCTTGTTTGCAGCCATAATTTTGAGCACATCTTTAAGACACTTTAGGTTAGCTTCTATGGCATCAAGAACGAACAGAGTAAGTAGAAAATAATAAATGTGAAATCACAGGATACTCCCTCTTTGGTCTCACTTCCTTTAACTCTACACTCCCTATCTTGGTTTAAATGCCTATAGACATAAAATTTTGCTAAAATGATGAACAAAATAAGGATAGGGGTCCCCCATCTAATACCTCTAGTTGGTTTGATTTTCCTTGCAATTTTTCTATTAACTAGCACATTGTACTCTATTATAAAAACACAAGTCATTATCCATTCCACACATCTAGTTGCCAACCCCATTTTCGAGAGAACGAATTTTAGAAAATCCCACTCCATATGATTACAAGACGTGTTCATGTCAATCTTTAGAGCACAGCTAAAGCCTCTCCCTTTAGTTTTTAATTTAAGGTAGTGAAACAAATCGTATGCTAGTAAGATATTATCCCATATTAAATGTTTTGAGTTAAAGGCACTTTGATTTCCAATTATAATCCCATTTAGAAAAGGCTTTAGTTGATTTGCAAAGACTTTTGAGATTATTTTATAACAAAAGTTACAAAGACTAATGATTTAAGGACTCTGTATTATGGACTTTTAGAATTAAAACTAAATTTTTTAAATTAGCAAAGTTTGGAAACTTTCCAATTAAGTAGGGCTTGACCACTTTCATAATGGAAGAGCCAATGATATGCTAATAAATTGATAGAATATTTATAAAAGGCATCCAATCATAGAGCTTTATGTCCCCTTCATTATGAAATCTTTCTATTTGTGTTCTATATCTTTCATCCCCTCTATTTTTCTCATATGGTTCCAAGATCTCATTGAAATCTCTACATAAAGCCAAGGATCTATTAATTGTTAAGATAACGCCACTACATAACTCCATAATACTTTCGTTTTTCCTTGGAAATCTATAGGTAAATGTATCTAGGGGATATAATCTAATATAGATGCAGCTGTACGACACACTTTCATAACTAATCAACATTAATTCACTTATAAAACAAAATTATCACACCATTGGTCCACTATAGCAAGACTACCAACAATTCTTAGAGGAATATAGTAAAGGGTTGAATATTCCAATCCCTTTTTTATTATATTTACATAGTTGCTTTTGTTTTTTTGTTTCCATTATAAATTCAGCACTAGGATTCTACTAATTCATGAGTCCATACGTGAGTTGTATTTGTCTATTTATGCTCATTTGAGTGTTGGTATATGATATTGCATTCTAGCTTACCCCTTTCTCTTTTTCAAGTCCATGGGACACTTCTGTGGAGTTTGATTTGTTAAGCTATGATATCATAATTAACTTTGAGGAGGGAGATAGCTATGAGAACAACCTGATTGATATGTAGTTCTTTAGATGTTGCACTAGAGATAGAGATTTTTAGTGATGTTATGTTTTACAAAATACTTTTAGTTTAGTTTATTCCAATCATGGACATAGACCTTGATATTGGTTGTTAGTATATTTTATGTAATTTATGAGCCACATAGTAAATGTTATGTACATATGGTGCTATTGTTACTCTTAAGCTAAAGAGTATATGTGTATATATGTTTATATGTAGAGTATCCATAAAAGCGTGTTGTGAAATTAAATATTATTTATCGAGGTTTATAGCAAGTTCTAAGCCTTAACATGTTTATAATTAATTGTAAACATGTGATAGATTGTAAATGACCCTAAGTTTATAGCATTACAAATGATAAAACTCACATCGTATAAATGGATACATAAATAATAGTGATGGGAGATACAAGTGACCAATCTTACCCTTGCAACATAGTTTAAGAAGACTACAAGTGTTCATCATATCTGAATCTAATTTGGATAATGAAGACCCTTTTTTTTTTAACATAGTGGATGCTTTTAGTGCATGTATTTTGGCGTTATGCATTTAAAACTATTTGTATGAATTTATTCCTTTTATCACATACATAAAGAAATGCCAAACTAAGTTACTCACTTTGATTTGGATAGGTGATACTTGCTTAGAATAAAATGACAAGCCTATAAGTGATATATAAATTAGATTTATTAGGTTACTGTTACTTTGATAAATAGGAGAATAGTACAAGTAGTATTAAATATCAAAAATCAAAACATATAATACGTATGTAGATAAATAAATAAAGTGACTAGTGACAATAATACCCAACCTATAAATGATAATCGTAAATGTATATGATAATTTTAAATTATAGATTGCAAAAAGAAATGTAATAGTATATAGCATCTAATATAGTATATACTATTTAATGTCTGTGTGTTATATTGTAATACAATATAAATACACACATACATATTCTTTATAAATAAGTATATGATGATACTAATTATCAAATTTATACATATGACAAAAATATGTTTTGTTTTATTATCTATTACTATTATTAAGTGAATATATTTCATCCTTGCTAAAAATTTAGAAACTAAAGTATGATAGTTACATTACTTTATTTTATCTCTATTTTATTTTTATCTTATTGCACGGTTGCTGAATCACGCTTTTCAGGCTACTTCACTCTCTCTTTACCCTTTTTACTCTTCATAACAAACTATTCTCAACATTACTTCTCTCTCTCTCTCTCACTCTCTCTCATGTGAGTTTTCCATTACTCCTCTATTTTTACATTCTTGACTCCTTCGATCTACCATCCTCATCTCTATATCCAAAGCTTCAGTCCTTCTTTCATTTGTTGTTCACTCCTTCTCTGAGAGTATTTCTTTTTCTTTTCCTTTTTTTCCCCTACCCACTCAATTCATTAAGTACTGATGCATGTGCAATCTCCCATTACTCTCTCTTTCCTCTCCATTGTGACTGCTTCTCTGTTTTAGGTAAGTAGTGATTTATCGCCTTTTGAATTTTTTTTTTTTTTTTACTTTTTGCGATAAAAATTAATTCTTGTTGTATTAACAATGTGTACGCACATGTCAATTTGCAATAAGTAAAAGAAAATTTATGAGGAAAAGGAAGCAAAACCTGACAAAGGAATTTGTGCAGCGGGCACAAGTAGCTCTTTTAGTACGTATATGTGGGTTACGTTATTTTCTCTTAGAAGATATCATACTGTACCAGAATAATGCTTTTCTCATAATTTTCATGGACGAAATACCAGGACATCTTTTTATGTTAAAGTTCGTTAATTTTGTGGGTTATGTTTTTAATTTTTTCTAGGAAACATTTTCAAAAAAGCAATTTCATGATTTTTTTTAAATCAATATTTCTATGGATTTTATGATGTTTTCAAAAAAAAAAATTCCGCAAAATATATATATATATATATATTCCATTCCTTCTAATTTCCGTTTCACTTTGTTCATTTCAATGAAATTTGCAATTTACTAGCACACTGCTAGGTATATTCTTTTTTGGTTAGAGGATTTGGTCTAATTTGCTCTGTGGTTAATGGAATTTTAAATTTGGTAGGTGGATTTGGAGAATTAGGATTCAAGGTGTATCTTTTGGTTAGATTTTGCTTTGTAATTATTGGAATTTGAAAGAAAAAAAAAAATTAATTGGCTTTCATCCGTTGTAAACTTTTTTATAATTTTCGTTTGTAATTGGACTATTTTGTGTTGTGGAGTGTTCATATGAACAATCATATTTGACATTACTACAGAAAAATCCTTAAACATAATTCTGGTAAGTCATATGGTTGGTATGATATTTATTATTACTCCCTCGTTCTTTGTGTTATAACACATGCTTTTCTTATTGTATAACATGCCTTTGCTTAAAGTTTTGTTTTAAATTCCCGCAGCTAAGTATTACTTCTTTGTGCAATTAAAGATATGGCTTAGAACACATAGAAATTGCTTTTTTAAGGATCTTATTTGAAGATAATCTGCATTGCCATGAAAATAATTGATAGCCGACACTAACTAATCCACATCCAGAACCGATTCGTTAATTATTCAAATCTTCTCATACTATGTATATTATTGCATTTTATATTCCCTTTCATCAGATCATATATCAGTTTCCTAACTCTAATTCAAGTCGATGTAAATTTGGTTTTTTTTTTTTATTTCTGTTTTAATCAGTTAAATTAAGTTGCTTTTATATTTATTTTCCTGGAACATTTTGTTTGATTAATAAAGTTCTAGTCTCAATAAGTTGATTCAATTATTCTGTGATTATTTTTTAAAATAAATTTATATTTTCCAGCAAATTATGTTATTACTTTTTTCTAGGATTATTGCCCACTTTAACTCCAACTGACACAACACCGCTGCAAATCTGAGTTCAATACTTAAATTTTTTTTTTTTTTTTCATTATACTTTATTTGTGGTGTTTGCATTGACACAAGTGATATCGTGTATAAAGCTTTAAGGAAAAATAGTTTGTCTTAATGGTGTTCCACACTTACAATATTTGATCATGTAATATATATTAACATAGAGTACTTAATAAAATGATTATTGTTTTCCTCATCTGCACTTTTATATGTCACTATGCAAGTTGAGACTAAATAACATAATCTCTAAGTCCATTTAATGATATGAGATTTTAATTCATAATATGAAGACCAATATTTTTACCTATATTAATGATCTATAACAAAGGATGTGTCGTTCAAATATTGATTTCTTTAAAATCATGGGAAAGGTTCCCTTTTTATAGAACCCACAATCAAAGTATACTTTTGTATATGGCTTATGGCTATGATCCCCATTGTAGAATTGGAATTGTTTTTTTTTTCTTTCTTTTATACATCATAAGTGAGCATTAATTTTCATACGTGTTTTCAAATTAATATTGTTAAATACTTCTACTTTTTCCATTAAAAAAAATCAGTATTACTGAACATTCAATATTAAAAATATATGTTGATCCCTTATTAATGTCATTTTCTTTTGAAAATTTTAACAACTAAGAACATTTGATAGTAAACAATATTAGTATGACCATCAAGTGCAATTTACACAATATTAACATCATGAGATATCTTTTAATCTTCATGTTTCATGTTTAAAAAATATTGTAGACTCATCATGTTTTTGCAAGTTTTTTTTTTCCAGATTTATCATGGAATCAAATTGTATTAGTTCAATGAGAAGTTATTAGAGAAGAAGCTAATGCGATCAAAAGATTCCTATGTTTGCACAACAACAAGAAGTGAATCTTGCAATGCATTGAACAAATTATCGAGAAAACATAAATTCTACGTTAAAAAATTGGATGTGCTTCACAAAGGATAATTCTATTAAAAGACCCCTGTCTAACGAATATCTATTGCCTAGCTTGGCCATGTGCATATAGTATTTCAACAAAGTTGTCATCCAAATATTGCTATTAAAATAATTAATAAACAATCGTCTATCAAACTTTAACTTGATATGTTGCCAATTTCTACAAAAGATCAATAACATGCAAATTAGTTTGGCAACTCTATCCTTACAATAGGTAGAATTGTCATTTCTATTCAATAAATTATTCATTAATCGTAACCTTAAATCACAATTTCTTACTTAAACTTTTGTAGGCCTCTATTTAATCAAACAAATTATTGAGAAAACATAAAATCTACATTAAAACATTGGATGTGATTCACAAAGGACAACTCTATCAAGAGACCCCTATCTAATGGATATTTGTCGCCTAGCTTGTCCACATGCATATTGTCACGCCCCGAAGGGTACCCTAAACGTGGCAGTCCACCGTACACAATATTAAACCCTAAGAATGATCACCTCGGTCACGCGAAGTCTTCCATACTATGTACAAGGCGTCTAACACATAAAGGAGACACATCGGAATGATATTTTATGTTGATACAATTGAGTAACAATGTAAAGGAAATATAATTTTACTAAACTTCAGATACAAATCCCTACACTTCATATACGAATCACTACACTTCAAAATACAAATCATTCAACTCCAATTACATTCATCCGCAGACTTCCCTACATAAACTATTACAAGACAAATCATAACACTAGCAGATAACTTCAAACATTCATATTCTTTGCCGAAATCCCAAAGTCATTCCTGGCTCCAACCAACTCAATCCCCACCTTGCATTCTTGAGATAACCTGTTCATTTAAACAACTATTGGGGTATAAGCTACACTAGCTTAGTGAGAATTCCCTTAATTCCGTACCATAACAAACAAGTATTAGTCAATCATATGCTATGCATGAACAAACACGTGAGCAAGCAATTATGCGTGGGTATCCGGAACCCACACACAGAACGGATTTACGCCCTCCGTATCTTGGGTTAGGAATGGTATTGAGTCTACACGACCGCATCTAGTCCCCAAGCCCTCGGCTCTTAGCACTCGACTCGGCTAGGCTCATCCAAGAATGCATCCACATGCGCCTAGTACCCTGAATGAGCTCCGGCACCGGGTTCGTTATCCAAACGAATCATCCACGGACCATACCGATCGACCTGCGTAAGTAGCATGCTACCAAATGCAATATGTCCAATGCGATGCATGACCAATTTAATTTTTGCTTAGGTCACAAATATTTATACATTCTTTAGAGTGACCAACCAATATCACACATATAACAGAAATAATATGAACGGTGCAGTTATTCAATCAAATCGTGGTTTCGATATGCTTTAGTATTCTTTGGCATACATTCATCACAGTCTCATCATATCTCCCATCCCCATTCATATCGATTTTTATCTTGTTCCTATAATTCTAATGCAATTAACTACAAGCACAATCAAGGTAACAAAGCAAGGAGAAAACTCACTCGACCATTGGATCACCGGTCTTCTAGTAATAGTAATCCGGTGGTAGGGAATCGTCGATTTCGGGATCTCCTAAAAAGGAAGAAATACTTTAATAAGTATTTCAACTCAAACTAATCCAAACAATTTCATACGAACTATCAAATTCGTAATTCTCGTCCTAAGCGGGAATTCCGACTTAAAACGGCCATAACTTGGTCATTTTAACTCGGAATCTCGCAAATTATATATCGATTTCTATCTACTTCGAAAGATCTATCTAATTCTAATATTATTTTCAAGTTTTGAAAACTTTGAAGCTCGAAAAGGGATCAGATTAGGACAGCAAAATTTCAATTTCCGAAAAATAGCTTTGTAAATGTTTGAAATGTTCCTACTATATAACTTAACTATACACAATATGAGTGATTTCCTAACATGAATGACATGAGATGAGCTATGCATGCATGATCTTGATGATTTTGCTAAAAGGAAATTTTATAACTTTTTATTTTGCAAGACCATAATGACAACTTACTTATGAAAAATCTAGTTTTCTAACTTTTATCATTTCCATTTGTTTTGGATTTGTTACTTAAGAAAATACAATTATTTTTGTCAAAATTGAGTCTTCATTATATATACTACTTATGGCCTTCATTTCTATATAAAAATTCCCATTTTACACTTTGTAAATATGTTTTCCAATATGATTTACTCAAAAATCCGAATTTTGGAAAATCCACTTTTTGAATGATTCATTTGGGGAAAACTTGTTTAAAGCATTAAAATTTAAGGCTTTACTATATCAATTACCTAAGGACTTCATTTAACACATAAAACTTGCAATTTGAGCTCAAATACTAAGTGATTACATATGCACCATCTCAAATTACGAATTTGACAATTTGATCACTAACTCAAATTTTTCCATTTTAATTCCATTACTTGTTTCACACATTACTCATGCCTAAACTCATTTTAACTTGTAAAAATTATTCCTTAAAGATACCTATTACCTATACCCTTCATTTTTCACATAAAACATGAGTTTTGGAGTTGATAAATGGGTTTTAAAAATTGGTCTTGGTTGGGATCCGAATTTACAAAATTCATTTTTAGTTATATCTTTTGATAAAATCTATCTAAGCTCATGAAAATCCATTCCTTACATATCATATCTTATGAGCCTTTCATTTCTTAAATAAAAACTTCATTTTTGAGTTGGAAAACATGTTTTTAAAATAGGCCTTGACCAAAATCCGAAAATGGAATATTTATTTTGAAAATAACTTTTGAAAATTACATTAGATTCTTGTAAAAAGAAGTCTTGATGATATACATATATTAAGCCTTCATTTTCTTAAGTAAAAATTACATTTTGACACTTGGAAAGTGGTTTTTAAATGGGGGTCTTACCAAAATACGAATTTCACAATTTTGTTTGAGTTCATAAATAAGATCTATACTTAATATGAACATAAACATAAAACAAATGTATGGTAATAAGCTATAAACATCATGGATCTAAACTTTACTTATCAAAATCTTTCATTTATGTTATCTATACCCTAAGCCCTTCATTTTAAATGAAAAATATACATTTTGAAGTTGAAAAACAACTTTTCTAGATATGGTTTCATTTTCATCCGAATTTTCAAAAATGATTTTTGTTGAAAATAAAATAGATCTTGAGTTTTCTAACACATTCCTACTATCATCATGCTACTACAAGTCATCCATGAACATAAAACAAAGTCTAATGCATTTTATGAACTCAAAAGTCTAGATCTAGTTTTCTAAACTAGTTTTAAATGCATGAACACATGTGGATGATGGATCTATGTATAAATCATAAGAAATAACAAAAATAACAACTCAAATAACTAGATCTATGGCATAAACGAAAATCAAAGCAACAAAAATTTAGATCTACAAAATATATCAACTTTAAACAAGAAAATAATTGAAATAGAAGATAATAAAAGTAGAGAAAAGGAGAGTTTCATTTTTGGCACCATCATCCTAAGCTTTTAAGCTTATGGAAGGTCATTTGATGCATGAAACCTTCATTACACTTTACCTATATCACCTATGGAGCTTTGGGAAGAAGATTTGCTTAGAAATCTTTAAGAAATAGGTGTGGAAGCTAACAAAAGAAGTGGGGCAGCTTGGTTCTTGAAGAAACAAGAACAAGAAGAAGAAGAAAAGAGAGGAAAAATAGAGAGAAAAGGTTAAGGAATGAAAGAGGAAAGATGAGTAAATGAAGGAGAGAGAGAAAAGGAGTGTATTAAATGTGTTTTAATTAATTGAAGGAGTAAAAAAAATAAACAAGGCAGATTTGGGGAGCTTTCCACGTGAAGAGAGAAGAGAGAGAGAGGAATTTGTGAAAATTTGACTTGAAATTAAATTGTGTAATAAATGGTGTGTGTAGCTTCTTTAAGAAGGAGTGGAAAATAATTATTTTAGTCAAATTAGGATTAAATAAAAGGACAATGGCAGCAAATATGGGTCAAAAATTCTGCCATGAAGTATGGAATATTGTGTAGAAAGATTGAAGTGAAAAGGAAGTGATATGTGTAAGGTGTACTTGAAGGTATGGGTTGTAAGAGTACCTTTTTAATAAAATAAAACAAAATAAAATTAGAAAAATTATTCCAAATAATTGTAGCAGATTTTTCATAATTAAAATTAAATAATTATTTGAATTATTTTAGTAATTTAACAAATATGTTACCGGTATGATCAAAATACGCGAATATGGGCTATAAATGATATTTTTATAACCCGAAAAATTCTAAAAAATTATTTTATGAAAATAAAAATATTTTTAAAATATTTTCCAATTATTAAATTAATTTATTTTATTTTTAGTATCGGATCTTAAACAGAATCTGATCCCGTAAAGACCCGAAACGAATTAAATTTTAGAAAAACAAAATTTTCTATAACATATAAATATTTATCTAAAAATATAAGGCTTTATAAAAAATAATAAAATTTTGTAATGAAATAAAAATGAATAGTGCAAAAGACGACTCAATTACCGGTAATAATGGAAATACGATAAAAAGGTTATAACTGTAACTTTTATAACCCGAAAAATTATAAAACTGATATATTTAGAAATCTTATGAAATTACGAGTCTAACGGTACTATTGGTATATTTTTGATATCTCGAGCCTCGGGACACGCTTTTCGAAGTCTGTATCCGAACGGGTTCGAAATAGGTCAAAAATTTACCAATCTGATATTTTTAAACAAACTTATATTACTATGAGCTATTCTATATATTTAAACTACATCTCGGCCTCTAGGGTTAGGGGCGCTAGATCGCCGGACTTAAGCTATTGTATTCCGCTTAGGGTTTACGGGTGATTTTCCGGTTTAGACCTTTGCCAATTTGGAAACTGATATTTATGTTTATATAACATATTTAATTTGAGAAAATTATTTTAAATTTTATTATTATTATATATTTAGTATTTAATATCTTTTAACGTTTTCGGAATTTTTGAATTGGGTTTCATTTCCGAAAGTTAATCGTTATTTACTTTTTAATAATTCGTTTTTGGGATCTATATTACCCGATTTTATAAATCGGAGTCACGTATGGAATATGTCATACGTAGTGGTTTTGGAATTGTAGTATGTTGAGTTCTTACTTCGTTTTTGAGAATTCTTATTTTTCCCAAGACTCGGAATTTTTTTTTTGAATTTATTCGTGATTTAAGACCAGTTGAAATTCGGTTTTAATTTGGAGTGATTTTTAGGGTTTATTTTCGAAGTTCATCTTGAAATTATTTACTGAAATTTTCCAGGGCTTACACCCACTTTGACCCGTGGGTTAACGGGCCAAAAAATTTTAGCCCACTTTAAAAAAGGGCCAAAAAAATTTTGGCTTGCGACCCTAACCCAACCCACTTTAGCCAGTGGTTAAACGGGCCAGCCCACTTTTTGACCCTTTTAACCCACTTACATATTTTGTGAGTTAAATGGGCCAAGTTGACCCATTTAACTTATTTATACTAATTAAATAAGATATATAAATAAAAAAGAGAGTTTATAAGGTTATATATTAATGATTAATTCCATTATTATTTTAATTACTTTTATATAAAATAAGTTTTCTAAAAAACTTATTAGATAATATATTTCATTTAAAACAATAATAATATATATAAAATTTTATGGTGCATGTGCATCAATTTGTCCTTATTTGTTATAATTAACACATAAATTTAATCTCAAGTATAAAAAATCTCAAGAATAACCTTCATTAATACATATTTACCCTATAATTATTTACTTTATTTTTATAAAAGTGGTTGGTGGGTCAACCCACTTAATCGGCGTGCTAGCCCACTTTGGCCCTCTGGTTAAGTGGGTTGGGTAAAATTAACCCACTTTTAAACGGACTAAAAAAGCTGGCCTAACCCGTTTTTAAAGTGGGTTAAACGGGCTGGCCTACGGGCCATAACCCATTGATTCAGCTCTAGTAAAAATTACATTTGACACTTAGAAGTGGTTTTTAAATGGGGGTCTGCCAAATACAAATTTCACAAATTTTTTCAGTTCAAATCTAAGATCTACACATAATATGAACATAGATCTAAAAGAAACCCATGGTAATGAACTATAAAACATAGATCTAAACTTCACTTATCAAAATCATTTATTTATGTTATATCCTAAGCCCTTCATTTTAAATGAAAAATACACATTTTGAAGTTGAAAAACCACTTTTCTAAATATGGTTCCATTTCCATCCGAATTTTCAAAAATTATTTGGTTGAAATAAAATAGATCTTGAGTTTCCTACAACTTTCCTACCATCATCATGCTATTACAAGTTGTTCATGATCATAAAACATAAGTCTAATGCATGTAGAATCTAAAACAACTAGATCTAGCCTTCTAAACTAGTTTTGAAAGCATGAACACATGTGAATGAGAAATATAAGAAAAATTCATAAGTAATACAAAATAATAACTTAAAATGGCAAGATCTATGGCATAAACCAAAAATCAAAGCTATAAAAAGTTAGATCTACCATATATATCAACTTTAAAACAAGAAAATAATTGTAATACAAGATAATAAAAGTGGAGAAGAGAAAGATTTCATTTTTGGCATCATCATCCTAAGCTTTTAAGCTTATGGAAGTTCATTTGATGCATGAAACCTTCATTACACTTTCCCTATATCATCTATGAGCTTTGGGATGAAGATTTGCTTAGAAAATCTTTAAAAATGAAGTGTGGAAGCCATTTTTAAAAGTGGGGGCAGCTTGTTTTTCATGGAAGAATAAGAGGAAAAGAAGAAGAAAGAGGAAAAATGAGAGAGAAAAGTTAAATAATGTAAGAGGAAAGAGTAAATGAAGGAGTGAGAGAAAATGAGTGTTTTAATTGAATAAAAGAAGAGCAAAAAAAATAAAACAAGGCAGCCAAGAAAACATGCTGCACGTGAATATTGAGAGAGGAGAGAGAGTGAATTTGTTGAATTTTGACACAAAATTGAATTTTATAATTAATGTGTAATGTAACTTTCTTAAGAAGGAGTGGAAAAATAATTAATTTAGTCAAAATGGAGTAAATAAAGGACAATGGCAGCATGAATGAGTCAAAAATCTGCCATGAATTGTGGGATAATGTGTAGAAAGATTGAAGTGAAAAGAAAGTGATATGTGTAAGGTGTACTTGAAGGTATGGGTTGTAAAGGTACTTTCTTAATAAAATAAATTAAAATAAAAAAAATTAGAAAATTTATTCCAAATATTCTTAGCAATTTTTCATAATTAATTTAAATAATTATTTGAATTATTTTAGTATTTTAACAATTATGTTTTACCGGTATGATCAAAATACGCGAATATGGGCTATAAATAATATTTTTATAAACCCGAAAAATTCTAAAAAATTATTTATGAAAATAAAAATATATTTAAAATATTTTCAATTATTAAATTAAATTATTTTATTTTTTTAGTATCGGGGTCTTAAACAAAACTGATCCCATAAAGACCCGAAACGAAATAAATTTTAGAAAACAAAATTTCTATAACATATAAAATATTTATCTAAAAATATAAGACTTTATAAGAATAATAAAATTTTATAATGAAATAAAAATGAATAGTGTAAAAGACTAAGCATTACCGGTAATAATGGAAGTACGATAAAAATTATAACTGTAACTTTTATAACCCGAAAAAATTATATAACTGATATATTTAGAAATCTATGAAATTACGAGTCTAATGGTGCTATTGGTATATTTGATATCGCGAGCCCCGGGACACGCGTTTCGAAGTCTGTATCCGAATTAGTTCGAAATAGGTCAAAAATTACCAATCTGATAATTATAAACAAACTTATATTACTATGAGTTATCTATATATTTAAACTACATCTCGGCCTCTAAGGTTAGGGGCGCTAGATTGTCGGACTTAATTATTGTATTCCGCTTAGGGTTTCGGGTGATTTTCCGGTTTAGATCTTTGCCAATTTGGAAACTGATATTTTATGTTTATACCACGTATTTAATTTGAGAAATTTATTTATATTTCCTTTTTGTAAGTATTTATTATCTTTTAACATTTTCAAAAATTTTGAATTGGGTTTCATTTCCGAAAGTTAATCGTTATTTACTTTTTAATAATTCGTTTTTGGGATCTATATTACCCGATTTTATAAATCGGAGTCACGTATAGAATTTGTCGTACGTAGTGGTTTTGGAATTGAAGACCACTGAGTTCTTATTTAATTAATTAATTTATTTTTTTTTAGGATTTTCATTTTCTCATGATTAAGAAATTTTTGGATTCATTCGTGATTTAGGACTTGTCGAAATTCGGTTTTAATTTGGAGTGATTTTTAAGATTTATTTTCGAAGTTCATCTTGAAATTATTTACTGAAATTTTCCGGGGCTTACACTACACACTTAAACTATACCTCGGCCTTTAGGGTTAAGCGCGTGAGATTGCCGGACTAAAACAACTATATTCTATTTAGGGTTCCTGGGTGATTTTTCGGTTTAGATTCTTGCCAATTTGGAAACTGACGTTTTATGTTTATACAACATATTTAGTTTTAGAAATTTATTTTAAATTTTATTTTTCTAAGTATTTAAAATCTCTCAACGTTTTCGAAATTCTTGATTGAGTTTTATTTCCGAAGGTTTATCGTTATTTACTTTTTAATAATTGGTTTTTGGGTTCTTTATTACCTGATTTTATAAGTCGAAGTTACGTATGAAATTTGTCGTACGTAGTAGTTTTGAATTTGAAGACTGTTGAGTTCTTATTTTATTTTTAAGTAATCTAATTTTCTCAAGATTATGAAATTTCTAGATTCGTTCATGATTTAGGACTAGTTGAAATTTGGTTTTAATTTGGAGTCATTTTTTTAGGTTTTATTTTCGAAGTTTATTTTGGAATTATTTACTGAAATTTTCCGAGGCTTACAATGTATGATTGAAAAACTCAACCCGAGAGCTTGTTTTGGGGATTATCAAAGTGCCCTACCTCCTGCACGGCCGTGCTCGAGGTTGTATAGGGCTAAAAACTATGATCCAATAGCTTCTTTCCATGAAAACAATTGTGCACTACCTTCTACAAACAACTGCTCAATCTTTGCATGTAAACCCCGGTTTTTTCGAGTAGCCAAGATAACCCTAAAACCGGAAACCAAAACCGTCACGCCCCGAAGGGTACCCTAAACGTGGCAGTCCGCCGTACACAATATTAAAGCCTAAGAATGACCACCTCAGTCACGCGAAGGCTTCCATACTATGTACAAGGCGTCTAACACATAAAGGAGACAAATCGGAATGATACATTTTATGTTGATACAATTGAGTAACAATGTAAAGGAAATACAATCCACTATACTCCAAATACAAAACACTATACTTCAAAATACAATCATCAACTTCAATTACATTTATCCCAAGACTTCACTACATAAAACTATTACAAGGCAATCGTAAAGCTTAGCCAAAAACTTCAAGCATTCTTATATCTTGCCGGAATCCCGAAGTCATTCTCGACTTCAACCATCTTGGTCCCCACTTAGCATTCTTGGAATAACCTGCTCATTTAAACAACTATTGGGGTATAAGCTACACTAGCTTAGTGAGAATTCCCTTAATTCCGTACCATAACAAACAAGTTATTAATCAATCATATGCTATGCATGAACAAACACGTGAGCAAGCAATTATGCATGGGTAACCGGAACCCACACACAGAACGGATTTACGCCCTCCGTATCTTGGGTTAGGAATGGTATTGAGTCTACACGACCGCTGCTAGTCCCCAAGCCCTGGCTCTTAGCACTCGACTCGGCTAGGCTCATCAAGGATGCATCCACATGCGCCTTAGTACCCGAGAATGAGCTCTGGCACCGGGTCTCCGTACTTAAACGAGTCCTCGGACCATACCGATCGACCTGCGTAGGAGTAGCACGCTACCAAATGCAATATGTCTGATGCGATGCATGATCAATTTACTTTTTGCTTAGGTCAAAATATTTATACATTCTTTAGAGTGACCAGGCAATATCATACACATAAATAATATGAACCATGCAGTTATCCAATCAAATCGTGGTTTCGATATGCTTTAGTATTCCTTGGCATACATTCATCACAGTCTCATCATATATCCCATCCCCATTCATATCGATTTTTATCTTGTTCCTAAAATTCTAATGCGACTAATTACAAGCACAATCAAGGTAACAAAACAAGGAGAAAACTCACTCAGCCATTGGATCACCGGTCTTCTAGTAAATAATCCGGTGGTAGGGAATCGTCGAACTCGGGATAACCTAAAAAGGAAGAAATACTCTAATCAGTATTTCAACTCAAACTAATCCAACGACTTCATACGAACTTATCAAATTCGTAATTCGCGTCCTAAGCGGGAATTCCAACTTAAAACGGCCATAACTTGGTCATTTTAACTCGGAATCTCGCAAATTTTATATCGATTTCTATCTACTTCGGAAGAGCTTTCTAAATACGAAGTTTAAATCAAGTTTTGAAAATATCTAAGCCTCGGAATTGAGGGATCAGATCTGTACAGCGGTTGTCAATTCCAAAATGCGGTTTTCATGAATGCACTTGAGATTCCTAAGTGTAAAATGAAACTAAATGCAATGGTAATGATTTTCCCTATCATGAATGTCATGATGTGAACTTAATGAGTCTATGTTCTTATAACTTTTGATTTAAACGATTTTTAGAAAACAAACTTTCCTTAGAAACCATTTCCTCTCAATGTTTAGTAAGTGAAGTTTACTACATTGACTACATCTACATTTACATGGATTTTCCTTTAGAAAAACTCTACTTTATTTAAAGAAATTTTGATCCTTATATTAGTTATATCCTAAGGCCTTTATTTCTTTAATAAAATCTACATTTAAAACTTTTAAGTGGGTCTTTTACTATGGGGTTTCCAAAAATCCGAATTTACAAAAGTTCATTTTCAAGTTGATTCCTTTAAGAAAAATATTTTTATACTTGAAACTTTAAGTATCTATTATACCTATATCCTAAGGACTTCATTTATTTAAGAAAATATCATTTTTGAAGTTGGAAAAATAGTGTTTTCTAACCCTACATCCATTATTACGAATTTGGTTTTCATAACTTTTAACTCAAAACTCCTATGGACTTCATTTCTTGTTTTCAACATTTTCTTTAGTAAAAACTCCTTTAGACTCATGAAAAATACCACTAATCATTATCTATTACCCATAGGCTTTATTTCTCTTATAAAATATAAGTTTAGAAGTTGTTAAAAGTGTTTTTTGACCTTGGTTTTCAAAGTCATCCGAATTTTCAAAAGTCTTTTTCTTGTAAAGTACTTTTCTTTTTGACTTCATGGACCCATATATATATAGATCTATACACTAGAAAGTCATTTACTAAAGACAAAAGTGTTAAAGACTATTTATGCACATATGAACAAAATAATAATGAAACTATAAATGCCTACATGATCATGAGTATCAAGATGATGGATCTACTTTATCAAAAGCTTAAATGAGTTTTAAAAACATAAAAACCATATTTTTTATAAAAGATCCTTTGTTTAAAAGACTTTTTGATGGATAAAAGTAAAGCTTTTGTATAGAAACTCCTTTAAAAGATAGATCTACTTTGTAATGGTTCGGGATTTTTGTGTTGTTATCTCATTGTTCCTACTACAAGATCATGGGAACATGGAGTTGAGATAACCAAAAATCACTTAGCCATAACAAAGTTTCATGAGTTGGAAGTAGTGGATCATTACTTACTTGAAGTGGATGAAGAATAGAAGAGAAAATGGAAAGTTGTGAGTGTGTGTGTGTGTCTCCAAAACTTTCGGCCAAAGGGAGAAATAGAGAGAGGAGAGAGCTTTTTGCACTTTAGAAATTTGGAAAGTGAAGAATGAGGAGAGAGAGAGGAAAGATAGCTTATATATGAAGTGGATTTAGGTTAAAGAAGTAAAAAAAAATTTTCAAATGGAGCATGGATGGGGAACTATTCACGTCGGTCACTATTCATGAGGGGGGGAAGAAAAAGTTTGATTTTTACTTTAGTTTGATTGATTTAACATGATGTGAAGTTGTTATGAGATGTAAGGGAAGTTAAGGACAAAAGTGATGGAAAGAAGGAGTTGATTTGAGTGATGGTAAGGGTTAGACTTGTAGGGTAGGCTAATAGGTAGACTAGGTAGTACTTTATGAATAGTAGGGAATAGTTGACAAGACAATTTAATTTCCAATAGTAATGAAATACGAATAAAAAGGCTATAACTGTATTTTTCGTAAGCCGGAAAATTACGAAAAATATATTTTTGAAATCCTTATTTTATTTCGGTTCAAATGAGTATTCATAAAGAAATTTTTGAAATTCTAGTTTCGGGGCATGCTTTTCTGTAATGGGTCTCGGGATGACCCGGAGTTGAAATTTTCTCAAAATCTGATCTTTTCTTGGTTTGAAATATAATCAAGAACTATATCCAAAATTAATTTTTCTTATAAAATTTTCTTATTTAGAAATCGAGGAAAAGCCGGAATTTAGGTTTCTAAGTCTTTTTCACAAAGCTTGAGCTAAACTGATTTAGGGTCTCATTTTCTAGTTTTCGAAGTTTACGTGATTACTAGGAAACCCAGGGTATAAAAATAAAAATAATAAAATTGTGTAATGAAATAAAATGAATAGTGCAAAAGAATAATCAATTACCGGTAGAAATAAAAATACGGTAAAAAGGTTATAACTGTAACTTTTATAACCCGAAAAATTATATAATTGATATATTTAGAAATCTCTCTGGAATTACGAGTCTAACGGTACTAATGGTATATTTTGATATCCGAGTCCCGGGACACGCTTTTCAAAGTCTGTATCCAAACGGGTTTGAGATAAGTCAAAAATTTACCAATCTGATATTTGTGAACAAATTATATTACTACGAGCTATTCTACTTATTTACTACCTCTTGGCCTCTAGAGTTAAGGGCGCTAGATTGCCGGACTTAAGCTATTGTATTCCGGTTAGGGTTTTCGGATGACTTTTCCGGTTCAGGTATTGCCAAGTTGGAAACTGAGATTTTCTATTTATACAACGTATGTAGTTTGAGAAATTTATTTTAAATTTTATTTTTATAAGTATTTAATATCTCTCACTGCTTTCGGAAATCTTGAATTGAATTATTATAATCCGGAGTAAATATCGGTAATGGTTACCAGATATGATTTTCTTGAGTTTGAGTCAAATATCGATTTTTGGAATGATTTTGGGGAAATCTTGATTTTTATAATTTGCTTTGAAAAAGGATCTTCGTGGTGTTTTGTTTTCGAATTCATTTTTGCTTCGATTTAAGGTTTTATGAACAATTAGTCAACTTAAGGATTATTTAATTTGTTATTTTGTTTCTTGAATTCTTCCTTCTTAAGATTACGAGATTTCAATTTCTAACTCGTTCTATGATTCTTGGAAGTTTGATTTGATCGTTAGGGCTTTATTGTGATTTTCGTCTCTTAGGATTATTAGTCTGGTCGTTTGGGGAATTTCCAAAGTCTATATTTTATTATTGGCCGATAAAGTTTTCTTAATCGTGCCAAAGCCTAGTTATGGAATTGGCCTTTGGTGATTTCCTGATCCTTCAAATTGTCATGTTATAGATTAACTTGCTTTTTAGCAAATTATCACTGTGTTTTATTTTTATCCCGATTTTTATGAATTATAGATTAGGTAAGCAGTTTATCTTACGTAATGGTTTTTGGACTTAAGGACTTTTGTAGTCCTTGTTTTATTTTTAGAATTTTGTCAAGTTAATGAATTCTTACTTTCGTTTATATTTTTAGGACTCGTTCAAAGTTCGGTTTTAATTTGGAGTGATTTTAGGGTTTATTTTCGAAGTTCATTTTGGGAATTATTTACTGAAATTTTCCGGGGCTTACAAAAACCCTAAACCGAATAGTTTAAGATTGGAGTGAGAAACTAGGAAATCCTAATTCCGGCTTTTCTCGTTCCAATTAAGAAACTTTTATAAGAAAATTTATTTTGAATATAGTTCTTGATTATATTTCAAACCAAAAAAATATCAGATTTTTAGAAAATTTCAATTCCGGGTTATCCCGAGACCCATTATAGAAAAGCGTGCCCCGGAACTAGAATTTCAAAAATTTACTTATGAGTACTCATTTGAACCGAAATAAAATAAGGATTTCTAAAATATAAAATTTCATAATTTTCCTGCTTATGAAAAATACAGTTATAGCCTTTTTTTATATTTCCTTACTGCCAGAAATTAAATTGTCTTGTCTACTATTCTTCACTATTCACAAGTACCACCTATTCTACCTATTTGTACACTCTATATTTCAACACTTACCATCACTCAATCATCCTCCCCTTTCAAAGGATTTTGTCCCTTAACTTTCCATACAAGTTATGACAAGTTAAACATCAAAGTTAAATCAATCAAAACAAAATTAAAATCAAACCCACCCCCCCCCCCCCCCCCCCCCCCCCCCCTTTACAAGTTCCATTTTTGCAATTTTTTTTTAATTTGTTTTACTCCATTTATCCTAATTTCAAATGCTATATAAACTACTTTTTCTCTCTCTCTCTCTCTTCATTCTTTCACTTTTCAAGTTTTACAAAGTTAAAACACTCTCAAAATTCTCCCCCCCCCCCCCCACCCCAAAACACACACACACACACAAAACTTTCCATTTTCCTCTTTTCATCTCCTATTTTACTTCAAGTAAGTGAACTTTTACTCCTTCTACTCATAGATTCTTGTTATGGTAAGGATATTCTTGGATATTTCAACTAAATGTCCCCATGATCTTTTGGTAGGGACAATGAGATATTAAAACAAGAATACCAAACCATCACAAAGTAGATCTAACATTTAAAGGAGCTTTCATGCCAAAAGATTTATGTTTATCCATCAAAAAGTGTTTTGAATAAAAGATCTTTTATAAAAATGTAGTTTTTATGTTTTTAAAACTTATTTAAGCACTTGATATAGTAGATCTATCATTTTACTACTCATGTTCATGTAGGCATTTAAGATCTCATCATTGTTTTGAGTTTATGTGCATTAATGGTCTTTAATGTTTTTGTCTTTAGTAAATAACCTTCCTAGTATATAGGTCTATAGGTAGATGAGTTAATAACGTCAAAAAGGAAAACACTTTTCAAGAAAAGAACTTGTGTAAATTCGGATGACTTTAGAAACCTAGGTTAAAAACACTTTTATCAACTTCTAAACATATATTTTACAAGAGAAATGAAGCCTATAGGTGATAGATAATGTTTGGTAATATTTTTCATGAGTCTAAATGAGTTTTTATTAAAGAAAATATTGGAAACAAGAGATGAAGTCCAATAGGAGTTTTGAGTTAAAAGTCTTATAGGCAAAATTCGTAATAATGGATAGATGGTTAGAAAACACTATTTTTCCAACTTCAAAAATGTTATTTTCTTAAATAAATGAAGTCGTTAGGGTATAGGTAGAATAAATACTTAAAGTTTTCAATATTAATTGCATTTTTCTTAAAGGAATCAACTTCAAAATGAAATTTTCTAAATTCGGATTTTTGGAACGACCCTAGTAAAAGACCCACTTAAAAGTTTACAAATGAATATTTTATTAAGGGTCAAAATTTATTTAAACAAAGTGAAGTTTTCTTAAAGAAAATCCTTATAATAAGTAAGTGTGACCAAGTGTAGTAAACTTACTTGTTAGACAATAGCATGGAATGGTTTCCAAAGAAAAAAAAAAGTTTATTTAAATTCTTTGAGTCTAAAAATTTATAGGAACTTAGGCTCATTAGAGTTCATATCATGACATTCATGATAGGGAAAATCATTACCATGGCATTTAGTTTCATTTTGTACTTAGGAATCTCAAGTGCATTCATGAAAACCGCATTTTCGGAATCAATATACCCGCTATACAGATCTGATCCCTCATTTCCAAGACTTAGATATTTTCAAAACTTAATTTAAACTTCATATTTAGAAAGCTATTCCGAAGTAGATAGAAATCGGTATAAAATTTGCAAAATTCCGACTTAAAACGACAAACTTATGACCATTTTAAATCGGGACTTTGAAAATGACGCGAATTCCGATTTCACTAAGTTTTCTTAGAGTTTTAGTATAATAAGTTGGTAGAATACTTATTAGGGTATTTCTTATGTGAATAGGAGAACCCGAGGATGTTGAATCTTTGCCTCCGGATTATTATTACTAGAAGAAAGGCGAACCTATGGCGGAGTGAGTTTTTCTTTCCGATTCATTTATTGTATGTGCTTGTAATTTAGTGCACTAGAATATAGGCCAATTGAATGGAATATGAATGATGGGGATTAATGGGAAATTATATGATTGATGATGATGTGAGAACTCAAATTAAGAATATCGAAACCGGGTGATAAATTTTGGTTGTGTAGTTAGCTATGATGGATTGTCTGAGAAATTGTTTGATCGCCTAAATAAAATGACTTAATCATCTACTTGGACTAATGCCAAATTTGACACGTGCATATCATAATGGGAAGGAGCATTAGCATTTGTAGGTTAATCGTGATCCACAAACGATATCGAATAATTATAGGTTAATCGTGATCCACAAACGATATCGAATAATTGTAGGTTAACCGTGAACCATAAACGGCATAATGATAGTACCGTAGTAGTCGTTAATCTACTAACCCGGGATGGAGGGCGCAATTCCATCCACATATGATTTTCGACTGGTCATATGTTTGTTTAACTCACGTGTTTGGTGCATTCACTTGCTTGCTTAATTACTTGGTTGAATTGTTGTGACATGAATGTTATTGTGGAAGATTACACTCACTAAGCTAGTTAGCTTATGTCTCTACAGTCCATTCCTTTTGCAGCTATCCCATTTGTGACTTAGGCGGCGTGACCCGGCTGTACAGGTACAGAAGCTAGGAGTTTCCCCTAGAAGTTGGATTTTTGTATTAGACTTCTATAGGAAACTTCGAAGACTTGGATGACTGTATATGACCATTAATTATTCTTTTGCGGGGGAATGCCCCTTAGATTATGTAATATTTAGTTATGTTTCATGAATTATATCCTACTGCTAATGCATGCCAAATTAAGCTTTTATCTCCATTTAGATTTGTACTCTATTGTGTGTAAAGGTACGCCATACATCTATATAAGGCTCTCGAAAGACTAAGGCAGTAATTCTGGAATCTTATATGGTATGTGGCGGACTGTTACGTTTAGGGTACCCCATGGGGCGTGACAGTGCAGGATCTAAAATATTATCTAGAAGCTTCTTTACCATGTTTTTGTTCGATGTGCACTTGTTATTGATGCTTCCCCACACTTAAGAACCAACTCTCACTCCCTTCAAATAAGCTCGATTGCTTCCTCATGAAAATTTGCAATTTTGACAGCAAAATGGACATAGGATGGTGAAAACAAAAACAAAACAGAAGGAGCTTAACAAACCTAAGTTAGCTATGGGTTACCTCCTAAGAAGCGCACTTGTTTAATGTTGTTGGCTCGACTTCCTTTACTTTCTTTAATTAATCAAGGAGGGTCAAATTTAGAGTTGTGAGAACTTTTGCTTTAAGCTAAAAAACCTTCAACAGTTATTACAATGGATTTCTTGGCCTACCTTGCAAAATGATGACACGTAATAGACTACAGTTGGGTTGATCCCAACATTGTTATAGAATTTGCATCTTGATCCCTCTTCCCCTTAACTTTAGACTTTTGGAAAGGATGGTTTGCATGACGTCCTCACACTTGGCCTTGATTGGTGGTTTATAGCTGGTGGTTCAACAACACTTTCCAGATGAAAATCATTGAGTAGATTGTTATTTGCTCAACTACATCTGATCTTTTGATGATAAGTTTTTCATAACATAGTGTGGTAATTTTTACAACCGTCTCCTCATTATCAACTCGCAATATCAATTAGCCGCCTTCAACATCAATGAGTGCTCTTGCTGTGGTAAGGAATAGTCTACCAAGAATTAAAGTGCATCCCCTTCTTCTTCCGTGTCTAGGACTACAAGGTCCACGGGATATATAAAATTCCTAACTTTCGCCAAGACATCTTCACTAATTCCCACTAGTTATGTTAAAGAGTGATCAACAAGTTGTAAAGTCATATGAGTCGATTTAAGTTTAGAGAGACCTAGCTTTTTGAAGAATGAATATGGCATCACATTGATACTCGCTCCTAGATCAGCTAGGGCCTCATCAGCAAATATATCACCCATCATGCATGAGTGTAAACTCCCAAATTTTCGGAATCGGTTAGCATAAAACCCTAAACCGGAAGTCAAACGGAACCCTAAAGGTCAACAAAACCCTATTTTACCGTATCCAACTAAATCCGGTATTGCCGTTTTCCTTGGCCCTGAAAAACGAAGTTGGATTTATTAGCTAAAATAGTTCGTAATAACCATAGGTTTTATAAAAATTTCAGTTTCGTGAAATTCGGGTGTCCTTCGAACCCGATCGGACACAGTTCTCGAAAAACGTGTTCTTGAAGCCCGGAATAGTAAAAATATTCCGAATACACCGTTAGACTCGTAAAAATATAAGTTTTCCAAAAATATCAGTTTCGTAATTTTTCGGTAAGTAAAAATAACAGATATAGCTATTATACGCGTATTTTTTACTACCGGTACTTTAATTGTCATATCTACTTTACATTACACTATTCATTACTATTCTACACTATTCTTTTATCTCTACTTTTTCTTACACCTATTCTTACACTCTACATAACCTATAATCTTAACTTTTTACCTTTCCATAACTTTATATCACATCTACCTTACATATTACATCTTTTATTTTTAAAAAGTCAAAAAATAAATCAATCCCCCCTATACATGGCCGGCGCCCCCCCTCTCCCCTCAATTTGTTTTAATTTTATTTATTTAATCACACAAAAATCACTCCTCAATTTCCTATAAATACCCCCCTCTCTTTCACTTCTTTCACACCACTTCTACACTAAAATTACTCTATCAAAATCTCTCAAATTTCTCTCAAGAAGTTCTTCAAGAAGTTCTTTAGTCATCTCCTTTAGGTAAAAGTTCTTCAAGAAGTTTCCATGTTCATCTACTTAGTATGAACTTAATGTGTGTTTTCTAAAACCATGAAGGTTAAGAAAGCAACAATAGGTTCATACTTTGTTTTTGTCATAATCATAATTCCTTTATGTTCATGTTTCTTTTATATTCATTTATGTTTCTTTATGTTCATAACTATCTATCTATATCTATATAGCTATATATACTATTTAGAGCATATAAGCTCATGATCTTGCAATTTATTTACCTTTCATGCAATTTATTTACTTCAATGCATTTTTTATTTATTCCTTGTTTTTAAGACTAGTCTCTAGTCTTAGACTTGTCCTCATCAAGTCAAAACAAGCTTTTCTTTCTTTCATTTATTATGGGACTAGTTTACTTCTTAGTCCCGGGAGCCTTGAAAAAGCTAAGACTCCAATACTTGACTTTATTATTATGCTTTATGTTATTTTGGTTATTATTATTCTCATAATCATGTTCATTTAGATTGTTGTCCATAATTTTATTTAAACAAAAAGAAGAATTTTGTCACTTAGAAATAAGTTTATGTAAAGTATAAAATCTATAAAGCAACACAAAATAAACTCATTCCTTTTCATGTTACAAAAAGAACTCACTATAATTTTATAAACTACTTTTACTTTAAAAAGCCACTTAGATCCTTATTATCCCACCTTGTTTTTCAAAAGAAAATATTTTGTTGACAAAAATGGTTCTTTTCATAAGAAAGAAAATAAGATGGATGACTAAGGAAATTTTTAAGTAAAGACCTTTGCAAACAAATAGGCAAAGAAAATTTATGGTTTGAAAATAATAAAGTTATTTCTTTTCAAGTTACAAGAAGAAGTTAATAAGATTATAGAAATTAGTTTTTCTACAAAAAGTCCTTAATTGTTCCACATTGTTTTTATGAAGAAAACAAATTTTCATGCATGGATGATTATTTTTGAAAAATATGAGACATGAGAAAAATGAGAAATATCAAGTAAGGATTTTTGCAAAACAAGTAAACAAAGGAATTTACACAAGAAAAATGAAGAATAGCATATTTCCTAGAAAACTTCAAATATAGTATTAATGTAACTTAGAAAGTAGAAAATTTTATTTTCAAAGGTCACTTAGAAAAAGATAAATAAAACCAACATAAAACGTTTTTAGAAAATAAAGAAAACAAGGTATTCATTTCAAAGAAATTTACAAAAACAATTTCCGAAAAGCTTCAACCACATTGTTTTACCTAAGAAAAATAATTGGACAACAAGACACTTGAGCATGCTTAAATATGAGTTATATAGTTATAAAAAGAGAATTTTTCAACTATATAGATAACTAAGTATTTATCAAACAAATTTTGATTCCTTGAACCAAAAGTTGTTTTTACTTGGAAATCCGTGGCGAATTTTGTCACTACTTTTTCAGAGCCTATATGGCCTTGTTTGTTGGATATAATTTTGGAATGGGTAGATCTTTTCGAGTAGGTAGAAATCGGAATATCATATGCGCGATTCCGAGTTAAAATGACCAAGTTATGGCCATTTTAAGTTGGAACATTCTTTTCATACGAAATTTGACGTTCTTTGACGTTGTTTTGTCAAAATTCAAGAAAATCATCAAGAAAAACTCATTGTGGGTATTTTCTTTGGCTAGGTGACCCCGAGAAAGGATTCCTTTACCCCGAGGATTATTACGATTAAGTGGAGTGTGTGAACGACTCATCCGCTTAGAGGAATAGACGACAATGGCATCGTGAGTTTATTTCCATTAAATGCTACACTTGTTGTGCTTGTAAATTAGTTGCACTAGAGTTAGGAAAAGATAAACCGATATGCATGTAAAATAATTCCTTGAAAGAATCCTAAGAATATCGAAGCCAGAATTGTTCTAAGTGATTGTTTTAGTTTAATATTGATTTGTGTGAAATTCCTTGATCACCATAAATTTGAAAATAATTATGTTATGACTTTATAAATTAATGAACTCATGCATACCACGAAGTGAGTCACATTGCATGGTTGGGTTATTATCCTTAGGTGAGAAGGATAGTAAGCTCATGTCGAAAGCAACACTTGGCGGAGATCAGAAAGCGATTGCTTGCGGCTTAATAGAATATACTTGGCGGTAGATCCGAAAGCAAAGTCAATCAAGTAGATTCGGAATGCTCGACGATGTGTGCTCGTGAGCAAGAAAACTTTTTAATTAAATCTACTTGAATTGAGGTTACGTATCACCAAACCCCGAATGGAGGGCGTAAATTCATTCAACATATAGTTCCCGGAAAACTATATGCTTGTTTGCCCACGTGCTTGTGCATTACATTTGTTTGATTAAATCAACTTGTTTGAATCTTGTTACAAGAAGTTATTTATGGAAATAGTTCTCACTAAGCCTTTAGCTTACACTCCAATAGATATCTTTTGCAGTTCCCTTACTTATGGTTAAGGCCACGTGGACCATGCTGGCAGGTAATCTCTCTTGAATATTAGAAACTTGGGTATAGTGTAGCATAGTATTAGCATGCAAATATTTATATTATAGATTAGTAATTTAGGGAGTTGTCCCTAAGTTTGTAAAGTCTTTGCCATGAATGAATAATTATTGTGAATCCTCTTTTCTTAATATGTTTCTATATCTCCTTAAGCTTCATAATTCCATATATGGTTCTCTAAAGTTGTGAAAGTACGCCTTACACTTAATATAAAAGCTTTTGGGAATAGCTAAGGTTGTCATACTTAAGCTTTAATATTGAGTGTGGCGGACTGTCACGTTTAGGGTACCCATTGGGGCGTGACAATGAGATTGTAAAACTTCCTTGATCTTTCAGCTTTAGAGGTAGCTTATTCTGAATAAATGATGAGCAACTAGCTCCAACTTCTACTATTGCTACATTCTCCAGCTTGCTCTTTTTAGATAACAATTCCCTTAAAAACTTGACATATTTTAGCATTTGAGAAATGGCTCAACAAAAGGAATATTAATATGAAGCTGTTTAAGAAGTTCAAGAAATTTACCGTATTGTTCTTTTTCCTTATTTTGGTTGAGACTAGCTGGATAAGGAATCCGTGGGACATATTCTTTCACAGCTGCAGGTGATCTTTTCTCAAGTTCTTTCTTCTTAGCTTCCATTTTCTTCTTCTCAACAAAACCACCATTTTCTTCTTTTTCTGGCTCTTTCTTGTTCTCTTCAAAAACCAGATTTTTCTCCTCCTTAAGCTCTTGTTCATTCCTAGAAAGGAGCTCCTTCCCACTTCTCAAGCTGATGGCATTAACATGCTCTCTTAGATTAGGTTAATTATTGTTGGGAAGTGTACCGGATGGCCTCTCAGACATCAACTTAACCAATTGGCCAATTTGCTTCTCAAGATTATGAATAGAAGCCTCATGATTTTGATGTCTGGCTTCTGAGCTATGGATGAATTGAGTCATGAGATCTTCTAAATTTGATTTCTTCTCTAACTAGTATGGTTGACTTGAAGATGATGGCATTTGTTGGTATGGGGGCATCTGTGGCCTTCGTAATCTTGGTGGAAAATTTTGCCTATGTGCATTCTGATTACTCCATGAAAAATTAGGATAATTTTTCCACCCAAGATTATATGCGTTTTTGTATGGATTATAATTCTCAGTTCCTTTATCAAACTTGTTCACAAAACTTACTTCCTCCATGCTTGAAGTAACACTAGGAACATATGAATCTCCCATTAAAAAATTTGAAAAACTCATAGAAGCAACACCCTAAGGCAAACTATCCATACTTGGCATATAACTCGATCTGCATTTGACATAGGTTGCATTCTGTTCATTTGAGCTTTGAGTGATGTCACCTAAGCCTAAAGTGTAGCAATAGTATCTGACTCATGCATAGCAGCTACTGGCTTTGGTATGTTCCTTTCACTATGCCAACTAAAGGTGTTCATTGCCATCTCCTCAATCAATTCATTTGCATCAGGAGCACTCTTCTTCATCAAACTGCCACCAGCCACAACATCTATCATTGTTTTTAATTGGTCACCAAGAGAAGTGTAGAAAATTTTGACTAAGCCATGTAGGGAAATCCCATGATGGGGACATCGTCTCAAGAGTTCTTTAAACCTTTGCCATACTTCATAGAGTGATTCACCCTCATATTGACGAAAAGAAAAGATTTCATTCCTCAACTGAATTGTCTTGTTTGGTGGGAAGAATTGCTCTAACAATTTCCGTGCCACTTGGTTCCAATTGGTCAGAGAGTGAGGGGGTAATGAATTCAACCAAATTCTTACCTTATCCTTAAGAGAAAAAGGGAATAGTCTAAGGCATATTGCATCATCAGATACCCCATTGCTATTACTAGTAGCACAGGTCTGCAGAAAATTCATGAGGTGATCATGTGGGTCCTTAGAATCTCCTCCTCCAAACTGATATGCCTGCACATCCTGAATTAAGGCAATTATTGGCCTGAATTGTGGGCTAAGCAATTGATGGTGCAACTCCATCAACTGTAGGCAGAAATAACTCCCACATAGGTCTATGCACTTCATATCCAGCAACTTGAATGGGATTGTTCTCATTAATTGCAACTTAATTCTGATTATTTTCATTCCCATTAACTATTGGATTTAGGTCGTTTTCTCCTCCATTCCCGTCCATGACTTCTAAATTTGCAGAATTGACCCTTCTTTCTCTTAATCTTCGATGAAATGTTTGATCGATCTCTGGATCAAAGTTTAAGTCTTCTGATGAAGAACTTCTTATCATCAATTGCAAAAGAGATCAATCGGAACAAAGTCAAATTAAGATGTCCAATAAGAGAAAGAATCAAATTGAAAAATAAAAATATAACTAAATTAGTAGATACTAAGGTTTTCTAATATTGCTGTGCTAGATCCTTGGCAACGGCACCAAAAACTTGATGTTGATCGTCTCAAATTCTAAAATTTATAAATCCAGTTTAATTCCTATGATCGAGTTAGGCAGTGTACCTATCTATAGTTGGCACGCCCCAAAGGGTACCCTAAACGCGACAGTTCGCCACACTCGATATTTAAACTCAAGCATAACACTTTAGTCACTCCATGAGTTTAGACACCGGTGTAAGGCTTATATTCAACATATAGGGAACCATACTTTGAATCAAAATAGCTTAAGAAGACATACATAGCGATAAGAACATAAATCATAGCAATTATAACCAGATTAATCTATTACAAGATCTAACGGGCATACCCCGTCAAAATATTAAGAGTCCTTAGGTTTGCAAAAGTCTCTTACAACACCATGTAAATAAAATTAAGAAGATTTAACTAGGGGTCTATACTTAACATCTAGGTCCCAACTTCTTCAAAAAACTCCTTAAATTCCAAAAGACATACCTGCAGAAAGTGTGTAAACCCCGGTTTTTCAAGTAGTCAAGATAACTCAAGAACTGGAAACCAAAACCTTAAACCCGAATAGCTTAAGTCTGGAGTGAGAACTAGGAACCCTAATTCCGGCTTTTCCTCGGTTTCCAATTAAGAAACTTTTATAAGAAAATTTAATTTTGAATATAGTTCTTGATTATATTTCAAACCAAGAAAATATCAGATTTTAAGAAAATTTCAATTCCGGGTCAACCCGAGACCCATTATAGAAAAACGTGCCCGGAACTAGAATTCCAAAAATTTCCTTATGAATACTCATTTGAACCGAAATAAAATAAGGATTTCAAAAATATAGATTTCATAATTTTCCGGCTTATGAAAAATACAGTTATAGCCTTTTTATTCGTAATTCCTTACTACCGGTAATTAAGTTATCTTGACTACTATTCATTACTATTCACAAGTACCACCTATTACTACCTATTTGTACACTCTATATTACAACACTTACCATCACTCAATCATCTCCCCTTTTCAAAGGATTTTTGTCCCTTAACTTTCCATACAAGTTATGACAATTACACATCAAAGATAAATCAATCAAAACAAAATAAAATCAAACTTCAAACCCCCCACCCCTTCAAGCTCCAATTTGAATTTTTTTTTTTTGTTTTACTCCATCTTAACCTAATTCCAAGTGATATATAAATTACACTTTCCTTCTCTCACTTCATTCTTCACTTTCCAAGTTTTACAAAAGGTAAAACACTCTCATTTTCTCTCCCCCACACCCTCCATGCTGTGAGCCCCATAGCCTCCCCCACACACACACACAACTTGTTTCTTCTCCTTTTGTCTTCTATTTTACTCAAGTAAAAGAGCTTTCACTCCTTCTCATAGATCCTTATAATGGCAAGGATATTCTTGGATATATCAACTAAATGTCCCCATGATCTCTTGGTAGGGACAATGAAATATCAAAACAAGAATACCAAACCATCACAAGTAGATCTAACATTTAAAGGAGCTTTCATGCCAAAAGCTTTATGATTTTTCATCAAAATGTTTTGAACAAAAGATCTTTTATAAAATGTAGTTTTATGTTTTCAAAACCTATTAAGCATTTGATATAGTAAGATCTATCATTTTACTGCTCATATTCATGTAGGCATTTAAGATCTCATCATTATTTTGAGTTTATGTACATTAATAGTCTTTAATGCTTTTGTCTTTAGTAAATAACCTTCCTAGTATCTAGATCTATAGGTAGATGAGTTAAGAAAGTAAAAAAGGAAAACACTTTTCAAGAAATGAACTTGTGTAAATTCGGATGACTTGAGAAACCTAGGTTAAAAACCCTTTTACTAACTTTTAAACATGTGTTTTGCAAGAAAAATGAAGCCTATAGGTGATAGATAATGTTTGGTAATATTTTTCATGAGTTTAGATGAGTTGTTACTAAATAAAATATTTGAAACAAGAGTTGAAGTCCAATAGAAGTTTTGAGTTAAAAGTCTTGGAAACCAAATTCGTAATAATGGATAGATGGTTAGAAAACACTAGTTTTCCAACTTCAAAAATGGTATTTTCTTAAATAAATGAAGTCCTTAGGGTATAGGTAAAATAAATACTTAAAGATCTAAGTATAAAATGGATTTTTCCTAAAAGAACTTTCAAAATTGAAATTTTTCTAAATTCGATTTTTGGAACCACCCTATATAAAGACCCACTTAAAAGTTTACAAATAAAGATTTATTAAAGAAATAAAGGCCTTAGGATATAACTAATATAAGGGTCAAAATTTCTTTAAACAAAGTGGAGTTTTCCTAAAGAAAATCCTTGTAAAAGTAAGTGTAAACAAGTGTAGTAACCTTACTTGTTAAACAATGGCATGAAATGGTTTTCTAAGAAAAAGTTCACTTAAATTCTTTGAGTCTAAAGCTTTATAGGAACTTAGGCTCATTAGAGTTCATACCATGAAACATGATAGGGAAAATCATTACCATGGCATTTAGTTTCATTTTGTGCTTAGGAATCTCAATTGCATTCATGAAAACCACATTTTCGGAATCAACATAGCCGCTGTACAGATCTGATCCCTCATTTTCGAGGCTTATATATTTTCAAAACTTGATTTAAATTCCATATTTAGAAAGCTCTTCCGAAGTAGATAGAAATCGATATAAGATTTGCGAAATTCCTACTTAAAACGACCAAGTTATGGCCATTTTAAATTGGGACTTCGAAAATGACGCGAATTTTGATTTCACTAAGTTTTCTTAGAGTTTTAGTATCCTAAGATGGTAGAATACTTATTAGGGTATTTCTTATAAATAGTGAACTCGTGGACGTTGACTCTTTGCCTCCGGATTATTATTACTAGAAGAAAGGCGAACCAATGGCGGAGTGAGTTTTTTTCTTCCCTATTCATTATTGTTTGTGCTTGTTAATTAGTGCACTAGAATGTAGGCTAAATGAATGCAATATGAATGACGGGGAATAGAGGGGAAATTATATGATTATGATGATGTGAGAACTCAAATTAAGAATATCAAAACCGGGTGATAAATTTGGTTGTGTACTTAGCTATAATGGATTGTTTGAGAAATTGTTTAATCGCCTGAGTAAATTGGCTTAATCAACTACTTAGACTAATGCCAAATTTACATGTGCATATCATAAGGGGAAGGACATTAGCATTTGCAGGTTAATCGTGATCCAAAAACGATATCGAATAATCGTAGGTTAAACGTGATTCAAAAACGATATCGAATAATCATAGGTTAATCGTGATCCAAAAACGATATCGAAAAATCGTAGGTTAATCGTGATCCAAAAATGATATCGAATAATCGTAGGTTAACCGTGAACCATAAACGGCATAAGTTAGTACCGCAGTATTCGTTAATCTGCTAACCCGGGATGGAGGGCACAAGTCCATCCACATATGATTTCCGGCTGGTCATATGTTGTTTAACTCACGTGTTGGTGCATTCACTTGCTTGCTTAATTACTTGGTTGAATGTTGTGACATGAATGTTATTGTGGAAGTTACACTCACTAAGCTAGTTAGCTTATGTCTCTACAGTCCATTCCTTTTGCAGCTATCCCATTTGTGACTTAGGCGGCGTGACCGGCTGTACAGGTACAGAAGCTAGGAGTTTCCCCTAGAAGTTGGATTTTTGTATTAGACTTCTATAGGAAACTTCTAAGACTTGGATGACTGTATATGACCATTAATTATTCTTTTGCGGGGGAATGCCCCTTAGATTATGTAATATTTATTTATGTTTCATGAATTATATCTTACTGCTAATGCATGCCAAATTAAGCTTTTATCTCCATTTGGACTTGTACTCTATTGTTGTAAAGTACGAGTTACATCTATATAAGGCTCTCGAAATACTAAGGCGGTAATTCGAGAATCTTATATGGTATGTGGCGGACTGTTACGTTTAGGGTACCCTATGGGGTGTGACAAAGTGGCCTCTTGGAGATAGCCATAAATAATCATACTGCAACAGAAAACTATAGGGGTATAAGCTTATGAGCTTAGTGAGTTTCACTTCTAAATTAAATACTTCAACATACAATAGGGCAAACAAGTTATATTATCAATCATATGAAATGCACAAGCACGTGAGCATACAATACATAAGACTTTTCGAAAGTCTCATGTTGAATGGATTTATGCCCTTCATTCGGGGTTAGGTGTTTCAGGTCCATACGACCATAGATTTCAATTTTTCTCACTTACATTGTGGTTGATTCAGGTGCCCACCCACTCACAATTTTTGTAGTTGATACAAGTGCCTACATCACTTCCATTTTATTCAATGCCATTATGCCAACATTCGAGTTTACAGGCCCCTCGATGTCCAACTATTATGCCTTCTTCCCACAAAGGTATAATAACAATGCAATATGCCTCAACATATGGTATGCATGGTCGATTTGATTATAAGATCATGGCATATTAATTAACAATTTATTGGCGATCATAGATATTGCAGACACTTTAATTCTACACTAAATCATACAAATATTTACAACAATTCCATTTCGATATTCTTATCATCAATTCAATCAAATAGAATTCACATGCACATTCCAATTTTATCTTGCCTTAAATCTAATGCCACTATCATTAAAGGCACAATCATAGGCATATAATTTAAAGATAGTGAACTCACTTTGCCATGGCATGAAAATCCATTTAATCGTAATAGTCCTCGGGAAGGTCTAGTCCGTTTCCCAAGTCTCCTAATAAAAAAGAAATAACTTTAATGAATATTTCTACAAATTTTGAGTAAATCTATAAATTCTACTCTAACAAGTTCGTCAAAATCATCGAAGATTCCAACTTAAAACGGCCATAACTTGGTCATTTTAACTTGGAATTTCAAATAGTATTGTTAGTGATTGTGCCCTAGGCCAATTACTAAGTATTGTTATTTCATGTACTTGAGGCCAATCATCAGTTAATGATTTAATTTTAAAAATCCAATGGGAAGAATAAATAAATTATTATTATAAATAATAATTTACTATCACTATCGATCCTAATAATATTAGGGGCATTATTATCAGTGCAAAATATTGACATAATAATAAATAGATGTGATAGCACTCATTAGGGTTAAGACTTTTGCTGTCACATTAGATAGTAGAGAAATTCTATAACCCTAAAAGAGAAACACAAGAAAACAAAATTCTTCTCAAATAATCTAGAAGCGTTCTAGATTGTGCTAGCACACAAAGGTGATTCCTTTTGGAGCTTGTTCGTGTGGACGAAGTAGAGGTGCTGCAAAAATTGTGGTACCTTAGATCTGAATTGATATCAGTTTTCACAAATTCGAAATTGCATGGTATTATTTCGAATCATCTTTTTGTATCTGATTTAATTAGAACACATGGATCCAGGCTTTAGGGTTATAATTTTTCTACTGCAAATAAGATTTAAAATTTCATATGATACCCTATAGTGATATCAGAGCCACTTGTGTTCTTAATTAAATTGGAATCTGTTTTTCTATCTACATATGATGTAGGGTTATTTTATGATTTTCGTATCTATTCATGTTCATTGCAATATCAATACGGATATCATTATTTACGTGATATAATAAAATTCAAAATTTTGAAAATCGAATTTGTTATTGTGCACGAGGGGTAAAACAGATCTAATTAGATTAGGTTAACATCAAATATATATAATATATATGTTGATATATCTATATGTGTGTTTTTGGCCTTTTTCAATGGGGCTAAAAGGATCTGATAGATTTTGAATCAATCAGGTTTAGTATGTTTAATATGATTAAACATGTTTCAAAATTTGTTATTCAAGGGTCAGACGTATATTGTTCAATGGTTGAACAGATTAGCAAATTTCAATCGTGTATGACACGAATTACAATTGTGAATTGTATTAATTTTTTTTTTTGAAATCAAATGAAATTTTTGCAGTTCAATAATTAAAGTCATGTTTTTTGTATTGCTATAAATCTGAGTTTTAAGAATCGAATATTTTATTTTGCAATGTTTCGAAATCCAAATTGAAAGATTTGATTTTTCAATGAATTTTAAAACCCAGATTTGATGGATAGCTTAATTCCATAAGCACTAAATAAAGATAGTTAATATAAAAGTCATCTTTTTAAGTATTTTAAAATTGTATGAATGACTATCATATGTGCTTATGTTATATGTACAGTGCATAGCATGGCCCTAAGACCCATGTGATTGGCAGGTTTTATTCTTTTATTTTTTATGGGTTATAATTTTACATACGGCCTGTGTGTTGTTTATTTTATTGTAATATATCTTTTCTACTCATAGACATAGGATTTTTGTATCTATTCATTATTGTAATGAAGACAAGGAAATGTCATGAAGACCTTCCCTAATCCATGGTGATGGAGAAATAAGGATCATGAAGAAGATACATGAAAAATTTGCAACTCAATACCATGAAGATGGTTTTCACCTTAGCATTGGACCATTGATTTTCATATTGGCTTATGAAAATCAATATAGAATAAGGGGCCATGCTATGAAACTTTTCTTTATTTTATAAATTTGATATATCATGAGATGATGTATGTATATGTATATGATACTAAATTTACTACCATGTATGCATGAATATCCATTATACATGATGATAGAAAATAGAATAACAATAATTAAAATCCCTTAATAATTTTAAGTTTAATGCCATCCATGTCAAAACACCTATTAAGACTTTGATCATCATAATGTGGGTTTGCCAAGGTAGAGTGCATTAGGTTATCTTAATAAGACAGGATGGGTAATGGTGCTACTCATGAGTTTAACATGGTTAGACTTAATTAGGCTATCAAAATGGTTTTGGCCTAAGGCATTAGATGGGATTCAAACATACCAGGACATATGATGTCAAGAATCTCATAAACAATCTAAGAGTTACATGTGATGTAATTGGGAAAAAGTTCCCTACCTAAATAACTTAAGTTTAAGTGTCATGCTAAAGCTAACTTAAAATTAAGTGAAATATGGTTCTTAGCCCACTAAAATGTAATAATTAAGTATAGTTACTTAAATGATGAGGGTTATTGATTTAGTGGGAGTTCTTATTTGATGCCTTATATATATATATATTATATATTAAAATCAACTTTGCATATTTAACTGTAGATCAATGGCTACAAACAACACTTCACACTTATCTTTGCGATCGATCATTGAGAAGGACAAATTAATTGGGACCAATTTTCTAGATTAGTTCAGGAACTTGAGAATTGTTCTCAAGAATGAAAAGAAACTTTATGTCCTTGATGAGCCTATTCCTAAGGAACCTCCAGCTAATGCTCCAAGAGCTCAAAAGGATGCTTATAAGAAGCATTTTGATGACTCTTTGGAAGTAGGATGCCTAGTACTTGCAACCATGAGTCCAGAACTTCAAAAGGGTCTAGAAAACATGGAGGCTCATGAGATGATCCTCCATCTCAAGGAAATATTCCAGCAACAAGCTAGGTAGGAGAGGTATGAGACTACCCAGGCCTTACATTCTTGTATGATGATTGAAGGAGGTTCAGTAAGTGCCCATGTCCTAAAGATGAAAAGATATATTGATCATCTTGATAAGTTGGGGTTTCCAATTGTCATGCCCTGAAGGGTACCCTAAACATGGCAATCCGTCGTACACAATATTAAAGCCTAAGAATGACCACCTCAGTCACGCGAAGGCTTCCATACTATGTACAAGGCGTCTAACACATAAAGGAGACACATCGGAATGATACATTTTTGTTGATACAATTGAGTAACAATGTAAAGGAAATAAAATCCACTATACTTTCGATACAAACCACTATACTTCAAAATACAAATCATTCAACTTCAATTACATTCATCCACAGACTTCCCTACATAAACTATTACAAGACAAATCATAAAACTAGCTGATAACTTCAACATTCTCATTTCTTGCCGGAATCCCGAAGCCATTCTCGGCTTCAACCATCTCGGTCCCCACTTTGCATTCTTGAGATAACCTGTTCATTTAAACAACTATTGGGGTATAAGCTACACTAGCTTAGTGAGAATTCCCTTAGTTCCGTACCAGAACAAGCAAGCATTAATCAATCATATGCTATGCATGAACAAACACGTGAGCAAGCAATTATGTATGGGTATCCGGAACCCACACACAGAACGGATTTACGCCCTCCGTATCTTGGGTTAGGGATGGTATTGAAGTCTACACGACTGCTGCTAGTCCCCAAGCCCTCGGCTCATAGCACTCGCCTCGGCTAGGCTCACACATGGAATGCATCCCCGATGCGCCTTAGTTTCCTATGAATGAGCTCTGATCCCGGGTCTCATTATCCAAACGAGTCCTCGGACCATACCGATCGACCTGCGTAGGAGTAGCACGCTACCAAATGCAATATGTCCGATGCGATGCATGATCAATTTACTTTTTGCTTAGGTCAAAATATTTATACATTCTTTAGAGTGACCAGCCAATATCATACACATAACAGAAATAATATGAACGGTGCAGTTATCCAATCAAATCGTGGTTTCGATATGCTTTAGTATTCTTTGGCATACATTCATCACAGCCTCATCATATATCCCATCCCCATTCGTATCGATTTTTATCTTGTTCCTATAATCTAATGCAACTAACTACAAGCACAATCAAGGTAACAAAACAAGGAGAAAACTCACTCGGCCATTGGATCACCGGTCTTCTAGTAATAGTAATTCGGTGGCAGGGAATCGTCGATTTCGGATCACCTAAAAAGGAAGAAATACTCTAATAAGTATTTCAACTCAAACTAATCTAAACGATCTTATACGAATTATCAAATTCGTAATTCTCGTCCTAAGCGGGAATTCCAACTTAAAACAGCCATAACTTGGTCATTTTAACTCGGAATCTCGCAAATTATATATCGATTTCTATCTACTTCGAAAGATCTATCTATTTCTAATATTATTTTCAAGTTTTGAAAACTTTGAAGCTTCGAAAAGTTCGGATCAGATTAGGGCAGCAACAATTTCAATTTCCGAAAAATAGTTTTGTAAATGTTTGAAATGTTCCTACTGTATAACTTAACTATACATGCAATATGAGTGATTTCCTAACATGAATGACATGAGATGAGCCTATTGCATGCATGATCTTGATGATTTTGCTAAAAGGAAATTTTATAACTTTTTATTTTGCAAGACCATAATGACAACTTACTTATGAAAAATCTAGTTTTCTAACTTTTATCATTTCCATTTGTTTTGGATTTGTTACTTAAGAAAATATAATTATTTTTGTCAAAATTGAGTCTTCATTATATATACTACTTATGACCTTCATTTCTTCATAAAAATTTCCATTTTACACTTGGTAAACATGTTTTCAAGTGGGGTTGATTCCAAAATCCGAATTTGGTAAAAATTGGTTTTTGAGTGATTCCTTTAAGTAGAAATCATTTGATATTTAGAAAATTAGGGCTCAATCATACATAACCACTAAGGACTTCATTCTTACACAAAAATTTGCATTTTACACTTTGCAAATATGTTTTTAAACAAGCTTTTCACAAAAATCCGAATTTTGGAAATTTTCGTTTCTTGCATAATTCTTATGAGAAAACTTGTTTAATGCATCAAAATTTGAAGCTTTACTATATCTATTGTCTAAGGACTTCATTTAACACATAAAACTTGCAATTTGAGTTCAAATACTAAGTGATTACTTATGCATCATCTCAAATTACGAATTTGACAATTTGATCACTAACTCAAAATTTTCCATTTTAATTCCATTACTTGTTTTACACATTACTCATGCCTAAACTCATTTTAACTTGTAAAAATCATTACTTAATGATACCTATTACCTATATACTTCATTTTTCACATGAAACATGAGTTTTGGAGTTGATAAATGGGTTTTAAAAATTGGTCTTGGTTGGGATCCGAATTTAGAAAATTTATTTTTGGTCATATCTTTTGATAAAATCTATCTAAGCTTATGAAAATCCATTCCTCACATATCCTATCCTAAGAGCCTTTCATTTCTTAAATAAAAACTTCATTTTTGAGTTGGAAAACATGTTTTTAAAATAGGCCTTGGCCAAAATCCGAAAATAGAATTTTTATTTTGAAAATAACTTTTGGAAATCACTTTTGATTCTTGTAAAAAGAAGTCTTGATGATATACATATATTAAGCCTTCATTTTCTTAAGTAAAAATTACATTTTGACACTTGGAAAGTGGTTTTTAAATGGGGGTCTTGCCAAAATACGAATTTCACAATTTTGTTTGAGTTCATAACTAAGATCTATACTTAATATGAACATAAACATAAAACAAATGCATGGTAATAAGCTATAAACATCATGGATCTAAACTTTACTTATCAAAATCTTTCATTTATGGTATCTATACCCTAAGCCCTTCATTTTAAATGAAAAATATACATTTTGAAGTTGAAAAACCACTTTTCTAAATATGGTTCCATTTTCATCCGAATTTTCAAAAGTTGTTTTTGTTGAAAATAAAATAGATCTTGAGTTTCCTACAACTTCCTACCATCATCATGCTATCACAAGTCATCCATGAACATAAAACAAAGTCTAATGCATTTTATGAACTCAAAACTCTAGATCTAGTTTTCTAAACTAGTTTTAAATGCATGAATCACTAAGATGGACATGTGGATGATAGATCTATGCATAAATCATAAGAAATAACAAATATAACAACCTAAATAACAAGATCTATGGCATAAACGAAAATCAAAGCTATAAAAAGTTAGATCTACAATATATATCAACTTTAAACAAGAAAATAATTGTAATACAAGATAATAAAAGTAGAGAAAAGGAGTGTTTCATTTTTGGCATCATCATCCTAAGCTTTTAAGCTTATGGAAGGTCATTTGATGCATGAAACCTTCATTACACTTTACCTATATCACCTATGGAGCTTTGGGAAGAAGATTTGCTTAGAAATCTTTAGGAATGAAGTGTGGAAGCCATGGAAGAAGAAGGGGGCAGCTTGTTTTTCATGGAGGAACAAGAGGAAATGAAGAAGAAAGAGAGGAAAAATGAGAGAGAAAAGTTAAAGAATGAAAGAGGGAAAGTGAGTAAATGAAGGAGAGAGAAAATGAGTGTTTTAATTGAATAAATGAAGAAAAAAAATAAAACAAGGCAGCCAATGAAGACCATGCTGCACGTGAAAATGGGGGAGGAGAGAGAGGGAATTGTTGAAATTTGACTTGAATTGAATTGTTAATAATGTGTAATGTAACTTTCTTAAGAAGGAGTAGAAAATAATTAATTTAGTCAAAATGGAGTAAATAAAGGACAATGGCAGCCATAAAGAAGGGTCAAAATCTGCCATGAAGTGTGGGTTAATGTGTAGAAAGATTGAAGTGAAAAGGAAGTGATATGTGTAAGGTGTACTTGAAGGTATGGGTTGTAAAAGTACTTTATTAATAAAATAAATTAAAATAAAATAAAATTAGAAAATTTTCCAAATATTTGTAGCAGATTTTTCATATTTAAAATTAAATAATTATTTGAATTATTTTAGTAATTTAACAAATATGTTACCGGTATGATCAAAATACGCGAATATGGGCTATAAATGATATTTTTATAACCCGAAAAATTCTAAAAAATTATTTTATGAAAATAAAAATATTTTTAAAATATTTTTAATTATTAAATTAATTTATTTTATTTTTAGTATCGGGTCTTAAACAGAATCTGATCCCGTAAAGACCCGAAACGAACTAAATTTTAGAAAAACAAAATTTTCTATAACATATAAAATATTTATCTAAAAATATAAGACTTTATAAGAATAATAAAATTTTGTAATGAAATAAAAATGAATAGTGCAAAAGACTAATCAATTACCGGTAATAATGGAAATACGATAAAAAGGTTATAACTGTAACTTTTATAACCCGAAAAATTATATAACTGATATATTTGGAAATCTTATGAAATTACGAGTCTAACGGTACTATTGGTATATTTTTTATATCTCGAGCCCCGGGACACGCTTTTCGAAGTCTGTATCCGAACGGGTTCGAAATAGGTCAAAAATTTACCAATCTGATATTTTTAAACAAACTTATATTACTATGAGCTATTCTATATATTTAAACTACATCTCGGCCTCTAGGGTTAGGGGCGCTAGATTGCCGGACTTACACTATTGTATTCGGTTAGGGTTTCCGGGTGATTTTCCGGTTTAGATCCTTTGCCAATTTGGAAACTGATATTTTATGTTTATACAACATAATTTGAGAAATTTATTTTAATTTTATTTTTGTAAGTATTTAATATCTTTTAATGTTTTCGGAATTCTTGAATTGAGTTATATTTTCGAAAGTCAATCGTTATTTGCTTTTTAATAATTTGTTTTTGGCTTTATATTACCCGTTTTTATAAATCGGAGTTAAATATGGAATTTTTCGTACGTCGTGGTTTTGAATTTGAAGACCACTGAGTTTTTATTTTATTGTTTAAAGATTTTCATTTTCTCAAGATTAAGAAGTTTCTGAATTCGTTCGTGATTGAGGACTTGTCGAAATTCGGTTTTAATTTGGAGTGATTTTTAGGGTTTATTTTCAAAGTTCATCTTGGAATTATTTACTGAAATTTTCTGGGGCTTACACCAATAAGTCAGGAATTTGCTACTGATTTGATCTTTAATTTGCTGCCAGATAGTTATGACCAGTTCGTCATCAACTACACAATAAATAATATGGACAAATCAATCTCTAAATTGCATTCAATGCTCAAGACTATTGAGGTAAATATCAAAAAGAAGAAGCCCAGCAATATCTTAATGGTTCAGAGAGGGAAAAGGCATGAAAAGGAAAGGTAAAGGAAATGCTAAGGCTGTGAAAGGTTCAAAGCCTAAGCCCAAGCCTAAACCAAAGGCTAAACCTCCTAAGGAGGGAGTTTGCTTTCACTTCAATGAACTAGGTCACTGTAAAAGGAACTGCAAGCTCTATCTAGAAGATCTGAAAAGGAAGAATAGTAGTCAGACTACTGCTTCAGGTATTTATGTTATATAAATAAATTCATCTGTCTTTACTTCTTAGGTATTAGATACCGGATGTGGATCTCACATTTGTACAAATGTGCAGGGTCTCAGTAAGAGTAGAGATCCAAAGAAGGGCGAGGTTAACTTACGAGTGGGTAATGGAGCAAGGGTTGCTACCCTAGCTGTTGGAAGTTATGAGTTGACTTTGCCTAGTGGGCTCTTGTTAATGTTAAACAATTGCTACTATGTTCCTATTTTGAGTAGGAATATTATTTCTGTTTCATGTTTAGATATTGAAGGATTTTCGTTTATTATTAAGAATAATAAATCCTCCATTTATAATAAAGACATGTTTTATGCAAATGTTGATTTACATGATGGTCTTTATGTTCTAAATCTGAAACCTGATAATGTATCTATCTATAACATAAATACTAAGAAACTTAAATCTGATGATTTAAATATGACCTACCTATGGCATTGTCGTCTTGGTCACATAAATGAGAAACACATATGGAAGCTCCATAAGGATGGATTCTTGAATTCATTTGATTTTGAATCATATTAGATATGCAAGTCCTGTTTATTAGGCAAGGTGGCCAAAGATCCCTTCATTGGGCACAGTGAAAGGGCAACGGATTTATTGGGCCTAATACATACTGATGCATGTGGCCCATTAAGCATTGCTTCTAGAGGAGGTTATCAGTACTTCATTACATTTACTGATGATTTAAGTAGATAGGGATATGTTTTTTGATGAGGCATAAATCTAAATCGTTTGAAATGTTTAAAACTTTTCAAAATGAAGTACAAAATTAGCTTAGCAAAACTATTAAAATGCTTCGATCAGATCGAGGTGGTGAATATCTAAGCCAATAATTTAATGACCATCTCAAAAATTGTGGAATAATTTCACAATTAACTCTACCTAGAATACCATAGTGGAATGGTGTATCAAAAAGAAGAAATAGGACCTTATTAGATGTGGTTCAATCTATGATGAGTCAAACAGATCTTCCTCCATCCTTTTAGGGTTATGCCATAGAGACAGCTGCATTCACGTTAAATCGTGTTCCTTCTAAGGCGGTAGAAAAGACACCATATTAGATATTGTCACGCCCCGAGGGTATCCTAGTAGAAGTAAACAAGTTACACTTGAATACTATCTCTAGATTACCTTCAGAGAATGACAGGTTTTCAAAACAACAGGATTTTTAGTCACTTGATAAGAAATAACAAATATATGAAAGAAATAACTCAGTGAATAAACATTACAAAACTATTACAAACCATAAAGCTTCTTTGGAGTACATAACTAAATAATCTAATCTAATAGTACATAACCATCAAACTAAAATAAATCTATAGACTTCTAGCTTCAAAGCTCTTACCAGAGCCATATTCCTGGATGTAACTAACCAGGGTCGTAAAGTGAACCTGAAAAGACTGTAAGAGTATGAGCGAAACCACAACTCAGTGAATAACTAGACATACCATACACCATACAAGTCATTAACAAATCATATGCAATGCAAGCACTTAACCATATGCACAGATACAAGTTTGGATGATCTAGAATCCAAACAGGAAAAAGATTTATGCCCTCTTTTTAATGGGTTGAAGAACCAAAACTCAATGACCCACCTGCCCAGGAGAGACTAAGTACACAGGAGAATCAACGATTTCTCGTTTTAGGGTTATAACTTTGAATATTGTTGATTGAACAAACCATCTCCTGCAATCCCCTTAGAAACTCCCTAAGTATTAATCATTTCAAAGTGATTCTACGGGCGACGTTCTTCGGTGCCTTTTAGTTCCTCATAGGACCGCCAGACCAAAGAGAACCTTGGAAGACTTACACATTAGATCAACCAAGCGAAAACAGAGATCTGAAATATTAAAACGTAGCAAGCTGTCACAACCATATATGCAATAATGCGATTTGTGCAATGCATGTTCATATTATTTTGTTAAGTCAAAAAGTCTTAATCAATTTCGAAGTGACCATACATTACACACAATCATCATTATACTACTGCACAACATCAATCATTGCATTATCGCTTTTATAAAGATATTTTAACAATCATACACTCAAATAAAATCATACTTTCAGCAAACATTCATTTGATTATCTTGCATTATATTTTTGACTATTTACAATCACAACCAGTACAATATGACTGAATTACTCACCTGCTCATACTGCCTCAATCGTAGTAATCTGCTGGTAGATCCTCTAATGAGTCAAAGTTACCTATTTAAGACAAAGTATTCATTAATACAAATTAACTAAATTCCTATTTGTGATTAGTGTCTTAGACTCGATATTTTGGTAATTATTATTGCTTAGTGTAGTCGTGTTTCTCCTATTTTATCTCGCATAATTGTTTTGTTATTTTTAGAAGTTACATTACTCAAGAAATTAGCTTATTTCAATTTCTATTCTTACCTATTTTATCTTGTTAAAACAAATATTAGACTAATACTAACTTTAATTATCATTAAATATTTGTCTTAAATTCTAAGGTTTTAAAGGTTTATTAGATTTTAATCTAATTCTTTCTAATCATTTGTGATAAATCTTATATTGTTGTATATATATATATATATAATACACTAAGTAAGGTTAAGATATATAATATTCTGTTTATTTTCGAAAATATACTTTCGGTAAAGAAATTTGGGTGTACGCCGGCTCAAGGCCATCGGCCTTCATCCACAAGTGCCGGTGTAAAATTATTTTTGAAGAAATTTTCATATCGAGTGCACCGGTGTTGAAAGCTGTCGGCTTTCAACGTACGTCGGCCCTACGCCGTCGACGTAGATCTCCAGTAGCCGGCTTCTTTCATCAACCTTCACGTGAAAAATTATTTTACGTAGCCTCTGATCAGTGTAAGCGGCCTATACGCTGCCGGCCTATCCATCTAAGCCGCCGGCGTTGAGCGTTTACACTGCCGGCCTTGAGGCAGTGTTGTACTGTTCATCATCTTCCTCCTCGGTTCAATTCATATTCTTTGATTTTTATACGTTAAAAACATACTCAAACTACTTGTAAGTGTTTATATATCATATATAAAGACATAAAACACGTTTGAACACGTTTAAAAACATATATATATATATAGATCTCGATTCTTAGAAAATAAAGTTAGGGTTTTGAATTATTACCTCCTTGTAGCTTGTTTGATGTAATCCGAAGCTTGTGATTATGTTTAATGTGTTCCTAAGATGATTATAAGTCAGTTATAAAGCTTAGAGTTGAAAAGAAATCATTTGAACTCCAACAACTTACCTTGGAGCTTGTATTCAAGGGTTTTTAGCTTTGTTTTTCTTTTGATTCGAGCTTGGGTGATATGATCAGTTTGTTCTTTGTTTTTGGTTCATTTTGGTGGCTAACTGGGAGCAATTTTGTTCTGGAAAGTGTGAGAGTTAATAGAGTTTGTTTGTTTCTTCATTATGGTTATTAAACACACATATATATAGAAGGAAAAGAGGAAGGCTTTGGTTGCGTCTTCTCCAACGGATTTGCTTCGAATTTCTTCTCATTTTGGCTGTTATTTTCACTTCATTAAATGTGATATTGAGTTGTCAATTCATGATTGGTCTTTAGGTCACTTTGTTTGACAAGTTTGGGTGAATTATTGAACACAAATCCGGCTCCTCTTTCTTCTTCAATTTCCCCGAATGCAGCCGAGATTCATATATATATATACATATTAGTTTATTTATTTAATTTAGTTTTGAGTTAATTAAACGAGTTATACGGTTATAAATTAGCTAATATTTGGAAGTTTTTGTACAAAAATATGTGTATAGAGTTATACAAAACATTTAAATCTTCAAATAATACAAATTTAGGTTATATATATACGTAGTTATTTATCCGTATAATTTTATCTCCCGCGATTTGGATTTCTTAAGCTCATTAGGTCAATTTTTGTTTCAGGCTCCGATAGCTTAAGAAAACTCGATTTAGAACAATAGTGTGATCTGATTATTTGTTTGGGGTTCAGATTTTGAGTTATTGACAATTTATATTTTTGTTGTGTATTTAAAATCCTAACGGTTCATTTTTGGATCATCATTTTCTGTTTAGGAGCATAAATAATCATTTATGCAGTATTGGACTTAATACAAAAATCAAACTATATATATATATATATCTCTAGTTTTGATACCAAACATGAAATCTTATTAGTAGCTTTTAAATTTTAACTAGAAATCTTGAATTTAGGGTTTAAGTCTAAATATAAACTCATCACTACTCGTTATTCGAATCTCGAATCATTATCGGGATAAAAAACAATCATTTAATCCTTATATTCACATTTTCTATTTAAATCTATTTGTATATCAGGTTTCAGGTCTAAAGTTTAGATCATATCTTGAATTATTTATTCAAGATACAAGATCTCGTTTTTTGGTATTAACTAGGGTTAAAGAATTTCTTTATTCGGTTCCTAAATTCTTCATCTATCCAAAATCTAAATATTAATCTATTATTAGACTTCAATTAGAATCTAAATCTATTATCTAGTTTATACAATCTATTATAAGGGTCGGGTACTAATGTGAAAAATTCTCGGGGTTTACAGATATGGATCGGAAAAAGGCCTAGTCTATCTTTTCTCAAGATTTGGGGTTGTGAGGCTTATGAGAGACATCTAGCCTCAGACAAATTAGGACCTAAACAAGATAAATTCCTTTTTGTGGGGTACCTAAAAGAAACCAAAGGGTACTACTTTTATGATCCCTTCGAAAACAAAGTGTTTGTCGCTCGGAATGGCATCTTCTTAGAGAAAAATTTTATCTATGGAAGAACCAGTGTGTCGCGCCCCAAAGGGCATCCTAAACGTGGCAGTCTTCCTTACACAATATTAAAGCCTAAGAATGACCACCCATGTCATGCGAAGGCTTCCATACTATGTACAAGGCGTCTAACACATGGAGGAGACTCATCGGAATGATACATTTTATGTCGATATAACTTGAGTAACAATGTAAAGGAATTTCAATTTACTATACTCCAAATACAAAACATTATACTTCAATTACATTCATAAAAAATTTCAATACATAAGACTATTACAAGGCAAAACATAAATTCTAGCTAATCACTTTAAGCATCCTTATTTCCTATCAGAATTCTGAAGTCATTCTCCGCTCCAACTGTCTCAGTCCCCACTTTGCATTCTTGAGATAACCTGTTCATTGAAACTCTATTGGGTATAAGCTACACTAGCTTAGTGAGATTTCCTTAATTCCGTACCATAACAAGCAAGTTATAATCAACCATATGCTATGCATGAACAACATGAGCAAACAATTATGTGGGGGTCCGGAACCCACACACAGAACGGATTTTACGCCTTCCGTATCTTGGGTTAGGGATGGTATTGAAGTCTACACGACCGCTGCTAGTCCCCAAGCCCCACTCATAGCACTCAACTCGGCTAGGCTCACACATGAAAGGCATCCCCGATGCGCCTTAGTTCCCATGAATGAGCTCTGATACCGGCCTCGTTCCCAACGAGTCATCGGACCATACTAATCGACCTGCGTAGGAGTAGCATGCTACCAAATGCAATATGTCCGATTAATGCATGACCAATTTAAATTTTTGCTTAGGTCAAATATTCATACATTCTTTAGAGTGACCAACCAATATCATACACATAACAGAAATACTATGAACAGTGTAGTTATCCAATCAAATCGGGGTTTCGATATGCTTTAGTATTCTTTGGCATACATTCATCACTGTCTCATCACATATCTCATCCCCATTCATATCGATTTTTATCTTTTTCCTATACTTCTAATGCGACTAGCTACAAGCACAAGCAAGGTAACAAAATAAGAAGAAGACTCACTCGGCCATTGGATCACCAGTCTCTTAGTAAAAGTAATCCAGTGCTAGGGAATCGTCGGATTCGGAATCACCTAAAAAGAGATAAATACTTTAATAAGTATTTCAACTCAAACTAATCCAAACGATTTTATACGAACTATCAAATTCGTAATTCTCATCTTAAGCGGGAATTTCAACTTAAAACGGCCATAACTTGGTCACTTTAACTCGGAATCTCGCAAATTATATATCGATTTCTATCTATTTCAAAAGATCTATCTATTTATAATATTATATTTAAGTTTTGAAAACATTTAGGTCTTGGTACAGAGGGATCAGATTTGATCAGTAACGGTTTTCGATTCCGAAAAATAATTTTATAAATGTTTGTAATGTTCCTACTATATAGTTAGCTATACATGCAATATGAGTGATTTCCTAACATGAATGACATGAGATGAGCTTAATGTATGCATGATCTTGATGATTTTTTCTAAAAGGAAATTTATAACTCTTTATATTGCAAGACTTTAAGGATAACTACTTTTAAAATACTAGTTTCCTAACTTTGATCATTTCCATTTGTTTGGATTTATTTTTTAAGAAAATATAATTATTTTTGTTAAAATTGAGTCTTCATTATATCTATACTTATGACCTTCATTTCTACATAAAATTTTCCATTTTGCACTTTGTAATTATGTTTTCAAGAAGGGTTGATTCCAAAATCCGAATTTTATAGAAGTTAGTTTTTAAGTGATTCCTTCAAGTTTCATATTTAGAAAATTAGGGCTCAATCATACATAACCACTAAGGACTTCATTCTTACACAAAAATTTGTATTTTACACTTTGCAAATATGTTTTCCAATATGATTTACTCAAAAATCCGAATTTTAGAAAATCCACTTTTTGAATGATTCCTTTAGGAAAAACTTGTTTAATGCATTAATATTTAGGACTTTATGGTACCTATTACTTAAGGACTCCATTCATTACATAAAACTTTTATTTTGAGCTTAGATAAAAGGTACTCTTATGGCTTTCATTTAAAATTACGAATTTCACAAATTGACTACTAACTCAAAATTTCCCATCTTGATTCTATTTCTTGTTTTATACTTTAATCTCATCAAAACTCATTTCAACTTATAAAAATCACTACTTAATAATATCTATGACCTAAATTCTTCATTTTTCATATAAAACATAAGTTTTGGAGTTGATATATGGGTTTTAAAAATTGGTCTTGGTTGAGATCCGAATTTACAAAATTTATTTTTGGACATTCCTTTTTATAAAATCTATCTAAACTCATGAAAACCCATTCCTTACATATCATATCTTAAGAGCCTTTAATTTCTTAAATAAAAACTTCATTTTTGAGTTGGAAAACATATTTTTAAAATATGCTTTGGCCAAAATCCGAAAATGAGATTTTTATTTTAAAAATAACTTTTGAAAATCACCTTTGATTCTTGTAAAAAGAAGTCTTGATGGTATACATACATTAAGCCTTCATTATCTTAAGTAAAAATTTCATTTTGACATTTGGAAAGTGGTTTTAAATGGGGGTCTTGCCAAAATACGAATTTCACAATTTTTGTTCAAGTTCAAATCTAAGATCTACACATAATATGAACATATATCTAAATGAAATCCATGATAATAAACTTTAAACTCATAGATCTAACTTTTGCTCATCAAAATCACTCATTTATGTTATATACCCTAAACCCTTCATTTTAAATGAAAAATACACATTTTGAAGTTGAAAAATAACTTTTCTAAATATGGTTCATTTTTCATCCGAATTTTCAAAAATGATTTTTGTTGAAAATTGTAAGCCTCGGAAAATTTCAGTAAATAATTCCAAGATGAACTTTGAAATAAACCCTAAAAATCACTCCAAATTAAAACCGAACTTCGAACGAGTCCTAAAATATAAATGAAAATAAGAATTCATTAGTCTTGAGAAAATCAAAAAATAAAATAAGGACTACATAAGTCCTTAAGTCCAAAAACCATTACGTAAGATAAACTGCTTACCTAATCTATAATTCATAAAAATCGGGATAAAAATAAAACACAGTGATAATTTGCTAAAAAGCAAGTTAATCTGTAACATGACAATTTGAAGGATCAGAAAATCATCAAAGGCCAATTCCATAATTAGGCTTTGGCACGATTAAGAAAACTTTATCTGCCAATAATAAAATATAGACTTTGGAAATTCCCCAAACGACCAGACTAATAATCCTAAGAGACGAAAATCACAATAAAGCCCTAGCAATCAAATCAAACTCCCAAGAATCATAGAACGAGTTAGAAATTGAAATCTCGTAATCTTAAGAAGGAAGAATTCAAGGAACAAAATAACAAATTAAATAATCCTTAAGTTAACCAATTGTTCATAAAACCTTAAATCGAAGCAAAAATAAATTCGAAAACAAAACACTATGAAGATCCTTTAACAAAAGCAAATTACAAAAATCAAGATTTCCCCAAAATCATTCCAAAAATCGATACTTGACTCAAACTCAAGAAATCATATCCGGTAACCATTACCTATTACTCTGGATATAATAATTCAATTCAAGATTTCCGAAAGCAGTTAGAGATATTAAATACTTATAAAAAAAAATTTAAAATAAATTTCTCAAACTAAATACGTTATATAAACATAAAATATCAGTTTCCATTTTGGCAAGGATCTAAACCGGAAAATCACCCGGAAACCCTAACTGGAATATAATAGTGTAAGTCCGGCAATCTAGCGCCCCTAACTCTAGAGGCCGAAAGGTAGTTTAAATATGTAGAATAGCTCGTAGTAATATAAGTTTATTTAAAAACATAAGATTGGTAAATTTTTGACCTATTTGAACCGTTTGGATACAGACTTCGAAAAGCGTATCCCGGGGCTCGAGATATCAAAAATATACCATTAGTACCGTTAGACTCGTAATTCCACGAGATTTCTAAATATATCAGTTATATAATTTTTCGGGTTATAAAAGTTACAGTTATAACCTTTTTACCGTATTTTCATTTCTACCGGTAATTGATTATTCTTTTGCACTATTCATTTTATTTCATTACACAATTTTATTATTTTATAATGTATACCCGGATTTCCTAGTAATCAAGTAAACTTCGAAAACCAGAAAATGAAACCCTAAACCGGTTTAGTTCAAGCTTTGTGAGAAAGGCTTAGAAACCCAAAATTCCGGCTTTTTCACGGTTTCCAAATAAGAAACTTTTATAAGAAAAAAAAATTTTGGATATAGTTCTTGATTATATTTCAAACCAAGAAAAAATCAGATTTTTGGAAAATTTTAATTCCGGGTCATCCCGAGACCCATTATAGAAAAGCGTGCCCCGAAAATAGAATCTCAAAAATTCACTTATGAGTACTCATTTGAATCGAAATAAAATAAGGATTTCAAAAATATATTTTTCATAATTTTCCGGTTTACGAAAAATACAGTTATAGCCTTTTTATTCATATTTCCTTACTACCGAAAAATCAAATTGTCTTGTCTACTATTCCTCACTATTCACAAGTACCACCTAGTCTACCTATTAGCACACTCTACAAATTCAACCCTTACCATCACTCAAATCAATTCCTTTTCTCTATAACTTTTGTCCCTTAACTTTCCTTACAAATCATAACGATTACATATCATGTTAAATCAATCAATCAAAGTAAAAGTTTTTTTCAAACTTCTCCCTTCCTCTACAAGCATGAAGTCGGCGTGAATTGGCCCCCCCCATGTCCATTTTTACAAATTTTTTTTTTTATTTAATCTAGCTCCATTTAACCTAAAGTCCAATGCTATATAAACTACTTTTTCTCTCTCTCTCCTCATTCTTTCACTTTTCAAGTTTTACAAAGTAAGAAAGCTCTCAAAGTCTCTCTTTTTCCCTTCTTGGCCGAAAGTTTTAAGCCCTCCACAGACACACACAACTTCCATTTCCTCTTCACATCTTCCATTTTACTTCAAGTAAGTAAGCTTCCACTCCTTCGACTCATAGATCTTGTTATGACTAAGTGATTTTTGGACATTTCCAACTAAAGGATCCCATGAGCTTTTGCTAGGGACAAGGAAATGTCAAAACAAGAATACCGAACCATTACGAAGTAGATCTAATCTTTAAAGGAGCTTTCATACTAAAAGCTTTGTGTTTATCCATCCAAAAGTATTTTAAACAAAAGATCTTTTATAAAAATATAGTTTTTATGTTTTCAAAACTCATTTAAGCATTTGATAAAGTAGATCCATCATTTTATTACTCATAGTCATGTAGGCATTTAAGGTTTCATTATTATTTTGTGTCTATGTGCATTAATAGACTTTAATGCTTTTGTCTTTAGTAAATAATTTTCTTAGTATATAGATCTATGGTTAGATAAGTTAATAAAGTCAAAAAGGAAAACACTTTTCAAGAAATGAACTTGTGTAAATTCGGATGACTTGAGAAACCTAGGTTAAAAACCCTTTTACTAACTCCTAAACATGTATTTTACAAGAGAAATGGAGCCTATAGGTAATAGATAATGTTTAGCAATATTTTTCATGGATCTAAATGTGTTTTACTAAGGAAAATAGTTGAAAACAAGAGATGAAGTCTAAAAGAAATTTACAGTTAAAAGTCTTAACAACCAAATTCGTAATAATGGATAGATGGCTAGAAAACACTATTTTTCCAATTTCAAAAATGGTATTTTCTTAAATAAATGGAGTCCTTAGGATATAGGTATAATAAACACTTAAAGTTTTAAGTATAGAATACATTTTTCCTAAAGAAATCAACTTGAAAATGGACTTTACTAAATTCGGATTTTTGGAAACCCCCTAGTAAAGGACCCACTTAAAAGTTTATAAATGAAGATTTTATTTAAGAAATAAAGGCCTTAGGATATAACTAATATGAGGGTCAAAATTCTTTAAGCAAAATAGAGTTTTCCTAAAAGAAAATCCTTGTAATATGTAGGTGTGACTAAGTGTAGTAAACTCACTTGTTAAACATTAATATGAAATGGTTTTCTAAGAAAAGTTTATGTAAATTCTTTAAACCTAAAGAGCTATAAGAACTTAGGCTCATTAGAGTTCATATCATGACATTCATGATAGGGAAAATCATTACCATTGCATTTAGTTTCATTTTACACTTAGGAATCTCAAGTGCATTCATGAAAACCGCATTTTCGGAATCTATGTTACCGCTGTACAGATCTGATCCCTCGTTTCTGAGGCTTAGATATTTTCAAAACTTGATTTAAACTTCATATTTAGAAAGCTCTTCCGAAGTAGATAGACCAAGTTATGGCCGTTTTAAGTTGGAATTCCCGCTTAGGACGTGAATTACGAATTTGATAAGTTCGTATGAAGTCATTGGGTTAGTTTGAGTTGAAATACTTATTAGAGTATTTCTTCCTTTTTAGGTTATCCCGAGTTCGACGATTCCCTACCACCGGATTATTATTACTAGAAGAAAGGCGAACCTATGGCGAGTGAGTTTTCTCCTTGTTTTGTTACCTTGATTGTGCTTGTAGTTAGTTGCATTAGATATAGGAATAAGATAAAAATCGATATGAATGGGATGGGATATGTGATGAGACTGTGATGAATGTATGCCAAGGAATACTAAAGCATATCGAAACCACGATTTGACTGGATAACTGCACTGTTCATATTATTTCTATTATGTGTATGATATTAGCTGGTCACTCTAAAGAATGTATGAATATCTTGACCTAAGCAAAAATTAAATTGATCATGCATCGCATTGGACATATTGCATTTGGTAGCGTGCTACTCCTACGCAGGTCGATCGGTATGGTCCGAGGACTCGTTTGAATAATGAGACCCAGGATCAGAGCTCATTCATAGGAAACTAAGGCGCATCGGGGATGCATTCCATGTGTGAGCCTAGCCGAGGCGAGTGCTATGAGCCGAGGGCTTGGGGACTAGCAGCAGTCGTGTAGACTTCAATACCATCCCTAACCCAAGATACGGAGGGCGTAAATCCGTTCTGTGTGTGGGTTCCGGATACCCATGCATAATTGCTTGCTCACGTGTTTGTTCATGCATAGCATATGATTGATAAATACTTGTTTGTTATGGTACGGAATTAAGGGAATTCTCACTAAGCTAGTGTAGCTTATACCCCAATAGTTGTTTAAATGAGCAGGTTATTCCAAGAATGCTAAGTTGGGGCCGAGATGGTTGAAGTCGAGAATGACTTCGGGATTCCGACAAGATATAAGAATGCTTGAAGTTTTTGGCTAAGCTTTACGATTTGCCTTGTAATAGTTTTATGTAGTGAAGTTTTGGGATAAATGTAATTGAAGCTGGATGATTTATATTTTGAAGTATAGTGTTTTGTATTTGGAGTATAGTGGATTGCATTTCCTTTTCATTGTTACTCAATTGTATCAACATAAAACGTATCATTCCGATGTGTCTCCTCTATGTGTTAGACGCCTTGTACATAGTATGGAAGCCTTCGTGTGACTGAGGTGGTCATTCTTAGGCTTTAATATTGTGTACGGCGGAGTACCACGTTTAGGGTACCCTTCGGGGGGTGACAAAAATAAAATAGATCTTGAGTTGTCTAAAACATTCCTACTATCATCATGCCACTACAAGTTGTTTATGAACATAAAACAAAAGTCTAATACATTTATGAACTCCAAGATTTAGTTTTTCATACTAGTTTTAAATGCATCACATGTGAATGAGGAATATATGCATAAATCATAAGCAATAACAAAAATAATAACTCAAATAGTAAGATCTATGGCATAAACAAAAATCAAAGCTACAAAAAGTTAGATCTACAAAATATAACAACTTTAAACAAGGAAATAATTATGATACAAGATAATAATAATGAGAAGGGGAGTGTTTCATTTTTGGCATCATCATCCTAAGCTTTTAAGCTTATGGAAGGTCATTTGATGCATGATACCTTCATTACACTTTATCTATATCACCTATGAAGGCTTTGAGAAGAAGATTTACTTAAAAATCTTCAAGAAATATGTGTGTAGGCTCAAGAATGGAATGGGGGCAGCTTGGCTCTTCTAAGAACAAGAGCAAAAATGAAGAAGAAAAGAGAGGAAAAAAAGAGAGAAAAGGCTAAGGAATGAAAAAGGAAAATGAGTAAATGAAAGAGAGAGAGAAAATATGTGTAATAAATGAATGAAAGAAAGAAAAAAAAAATAAAACTAAGGCAGCCAAGATAGAGTGCTGCACGTGACATATGGAGGGGAGAGAGAGAGGAATTTTGTTGAAATTTGACTTGAATTTGAATTGTGTAATAAATGTATAATGTAGCTTCTTTAAGAAGTGTGAATATATTAATTTAGTCAAAATAAGAGTAAATAAAGGAAAATGGCAGCCATAAAGGAGTCAAAATCTGCCATGAATAGATATAATGAAGTGTAAAAAGATTGAAGTGAAAAAGAAGTGATATGTGTAAGATGTACTTGAAAGTATGGGTTGTAAAAGTACTTTCTTAATAAAATAAAATAAAATAAAATAAAATTAGAAAATTTATTCCAAATATTTGTAGCAGATTTTTCATAATTAAAATTAAGTAATTATTTAATTTATTTTAGTATTTTAACAAATATGTTACCGGTATGATCAAAATATGCGAATATGGGCTATAAATGATATTTTTATAACCAGAAAAATTCTAAGAAATTATTTTATGAAAATAAAAATATTTTTAAAATATTTTTCAATTAGTAAATTAATTTATTTTATTTTTAGTATTGGGTCTTAAACAGAATCTGATCCCGTAAAAGCCCGAACTAACTATATTTTAGAAAAACAAAATTTTCTATAATATATAAAATATTTATCTAAAAAATATAAGGCTTTATAAAAATAATAAAATTATGTAATGAAATAAAATTGAATAGTGCAAAAGACTAATTAATTACCGGTAGTAATGAAAATACGATAAAAAGATTATAACTGTAACTTTTATAACCCGAAAAATTATATAACTGATATGTTTGGAAATCTTATGAAATTACGAGTCTAACGGTACTAATGGAATATTTTTGATATCTCGAGCCCCGGGACACGCTTTTCGAAGTCTGTATCCGAACGGGTTCAAAATAGGTCAAATATTTACCAATCTGATATCTTTAAACAACTAATACTACTACGAGCTATTCTACATATTTAAACTATATCTCGGCCTCTAGGGTTAGGGGCGCTAGATTGCCGGACTAAAACTATTGTATTCCAGTTAGGGTTTCCAGGTGATTTTCTGGTTTAGATCTTTACCACTTTGGAAACTGATATTTTATATTTATACAACATATTTGATTGAGAAATTTATTTTAAGTTTTATTTTTGTAAGTATTTAATATCTTTTAATGTTTTTGGAATTCTTGAATTAGGTTTCATTTTCGAAAGTTAATCGTTATTTACTTTTTCATAAATTGTTTTTGAGCTTTATATTACCCGGTTTATAAGTCGGAGTTAAATATGGAATTTTTCGTACATCATGGTTTTGAATTTAAAGACTGTTGAGTTCTTATTTTATTTTTAAGGATTTCCATTTTCAAGATTAAGAATTTCTGGATTCGTTGTGATTTTAGGACTTGTCGAAATGGTTTTAATTTGGAGTGATTTTTATGGTTTATTTTCGAAGTTCATCTTGGAATTATTTACTGAAATTTGCTGGAGCTTACACAGTGGGAGTAAAGTACATCCTGAAGAAGTCCAAGATCCATAAAATAGTGTAATACCACCTTTAAATAAACAAGTCACAGTTACTGTTGAGCCTCCACAAGTAACACAAGGCCCACACAGGTTTTGATAGGTACAACATAAACCTGAGAGATATGGATTTCTCATTACAGATAGTCGTGATGTGTTGCTCATGGATCATAGTGAGCCACTACCTACCAAGAAGCCATGATGGGACCAGATTTGAGAAATGGCTAGAAGCCATGAAATCTAAATACAATCCATGGGTGACAATCAAGTAGGACTTTGATTGATCCACTGAAGGTATAAAGACCATTGGGTGCAAATAGGTTTTCAGAAGAAAACCAATTGGATAGTAATGTGCAGACCTTTAAAGCAGACTAGTGGCAAAAGGTTTCAAGTAAACATATGGTATAGACTATGATAAAACTTTTTCACTAGTTTCTATGCTTAAATCCATCAAGATTCTTATTACCATTGCTGCGTACTATGATTACGAGATCTAGCAAATGGATGTCAAAATAGCGTTTCTTAATGGAAACCTGCTTGAGGATGTGTATATGACACAACCAGAGGGTTTTGTTCATCCCAAGGATTCTAGAAAGGTTTGCAAGCCTCAAAGATCCATTTGTGGATTGAAGCAGGCATCTCGGAGTTGGAATCTTCGATTTGATGAAGTAATCAAAAAGTTTGGATTCATAAAAAATGAAGATGAACCTTGTGTGTACAAGAAAATTAGTGGGAGTGCAGTAGTTCTCCTAGTGCTATATGTGGATGATATATTACTTATTGGAAATGATATTCCTACTTTACAGAGTGTAAAGACTTGGTTAGGAAAGTGTTTTTCAATGAAAGACTTAGGCGAGGTGCTTATTTTAGGTATTAAGATCTATAGAGATAGATCTAGAAAGATCATTGGCCTAAGTCAGATTGCATATATAGACAAAGTATTGAATCGGCTCAATATGCAAGATTCCAAAAGAGGATTCTTGCTGATGTCACATGGTATACATCTAAGCAAGACTCAATGTCCAATGATAAATGATGAGCGAGATTGCATGAGTAAGATTCCTTATGCTTGGGTAATTGGATCAATCATGTTTGCCATGTTATGCACTTGACCAGATGTGTCATATGCATTATGCATAACTAGTGGATACCAGTCAAACCCTGGTGAAGCTCACTGGACAACAGTCAAGAATATTCTCAAGTACTTAAGAAGAACTAACGATACATTCTTGATATATGGAGGATTGGTAGACGAGCTAGTTGTAAATGGTTACACAGATGCAAGTTTCCAATCTGACCCTGATGATTTTAGATCGCAATCCGGATATGGTTTTTGCTTGAATGAAGTGCAATAAGCTGGAAAAGTTCAAAGCAAAGCACTCTAGCAGATTCTACAACAGAAGCTGAATACATAGCAGATCATCAGATGTGCTAAGGAGACAGTTTGATAAAGAAGTTCATTACAGAACTAGGTGTTGTTCTAGCATTGCAAATCCAATAAACCTTTATTGTGATAATAATGGTGCTATTGCATAAGCTAAGGAACCCAGATCACATCAACGATCCAAACATATACTCAGACGTTATCATCTCATTCGAGAGTCATCAAAAGAGGAGATGTCAAAATATGTAGAGTTTCATCTGATGACAATATTGCTTATCCACTTACTGAGCCTCTTATACAGACAAAGCATGATTACCATACTAGGTCAATGGGTGTCAGATACATGTATGATTGGCCTAGTGCAAGTGGAAGATTATTAGTGATTGTGCCCTAAGCCAATCACTAAGTATTGTCATTTCATTTGTATTTTAATTAGGAGGCATTTTTATTATAAAGTTTGGATGTTTACTTTATAATAAAGATTCATGAATAATCTATTTATTCTTGAATATTCATTATTGTGGGATGGTAATGAATTATATCCAGAGTGAGTTTATTAGATAATCATGAGATGTTTATGTATATTAGATACAGATAAAAGTCATATGTATATATATTAGAGATCTATATATATTAGACTGACCTGCTATGCGATCATACATGGATCAGGTCATAAGTGATTCTCATAATAACAATGTCAATACATCCTTAGACCTGGAATCACCATAGTTTCCAACATGAGTGACATTATGTCTCGACTAAATCAAACATTATTCTTAACCGAATAATTATAAAGGTTTTGATTGTGCATGATGTAAATCATGTAGATGGGGTTGAGTGATTAAGATAGGATCTGTCACTGTTTTTTTTTTTTTTTTTTTTTGAGAGAGATATCTTTGGGCCCCTTGATAAGTGAGACTGATAAATGTATGGCCATGCTTAAATGAATTGATAAGTGTTATCAATTTCATTTGTTTTATCGGTTCACTTAGAGATTGAGAAACAACAAGATTGAATGATATAAGAATGACACTGTCCATGTTTTATATTCGATCTAGATATCACTAGATAAAAGGATGATGACATAAGTTATAGAACAGGTAAAATCGGATCACCGATCCTCATTTGATTTGGGTAAACATAATGTCTTGCTAGAGCCCACTTATGTTTTGTTTACTGAAAAACGGTTTTTAAGTTAACTGCCAATATCAGATAAACCTATAGGGTCACACACAAAAGAATAAGCAAAAAAGGATCATGGATTTTAGATATATGTGATTTGGCCTAGTGCAAGTGGAAGATTGTTAGTGATTGTGCCCTAGGCCAATTACTAAGTAGTGTTATTTCATGTACTTGAGGCCAATCACTAGTTAGTGATTTAATTTTAAAAATCCAATGAGAAGAATAAATAAATTATTATTATGAATAATAATTTACTATCACTACCAATCTTAATAATATTAGGGTATTATTGTCAATGCAAAACACTGACATAATATAAATAGGTGTGATAGCGTCTCATTAGGGTTAAGACTTCTACTGTCACATTAGACGGCACAGAAATTCTGTAACCTTAAAAAAGAAACACAAGAAAACAAGATTCTTCTCAAATAATCTACAAGCATTCTAGATTGTGCTAGCACACAAAGGTGATACCTTTTGGAGGCGCTTGTTTGTGTGGACGAAGTAGAGGGTGCTGCGAAATTGTGGTACCTTGTAGATCCGAATTGATATATGTTTTCACAAATTCGAAATTGCAAGGTATTATTTCGAATCATCTTTTTTTATCTGATTTAATTAGAACACATGGATCCAGGCTTTAGGGTTTTAATTTTTTTATTGCAAATAAGATTTAAAATTTCATATGAAACCCTACGATTATATACCGATCTCTACCTATTTGACGAGAGCTATCTATTTGTAATGTTGTTTTCATCAAACAAGGTTATTTGGTCCAAACCCCCAAATCAATTTCTAAATTCAATCCCAGATCATTCCAAAGATTTGATAGTGTAATCCCCTAAATTTTAAGGTAATATCACGTTCGAACCCTGAACTGGAAAGTTAATCGGAAATCTTAAGTCAACAAATTCTTAGGAAGCCCTAGCAATTTAGATCCAGCAATCCCGTGTTTCTAAGTTAAGAAGTCGAAATATGAATGAAGAGTATATATTGTTTCGTAATAATATAATGATGCTCAAGAATATCAGATTAGTGAATTTTCGACCTATTTCGAATCCGATCGGATACAAACTTTGAAAAGCATGTCTCGGAGCCCGAGATATTAAATATACATTATTAGTACTGTTAGACTCATAATTTTATAAGATTTCCAAATATATCAATTATATAATTTTTTGGGTTATAAAAGTTACAATTACAACCTTTTATTGTATTTTCATTACTACCGGTATTTTAATTGTCTAGTTTACTATTCATCAAGTACAGCTACCCATAACCTCCTCTTACACCCATACATCTTATTCTTATAATTTCATTAAAGAAATGGAAGCCTTAAGGAGTAGGTTTGATTAGGAGTTAGTTTTAGAAAGATTGAATGAGTTTTACAAAAGAAACAACCTCAAATAGAACTTTCAAAATTCGAATTTGGAAATGACCACTATTTAAACATCTATTTCCAAATGCCAAAATGATGATTTTTATAGAAAAGTAGAATTCCTAGGGGATACATGTAATAAAGACATAATATTGACAAGGATAAAACAAGTTTATCAAAGTATAATCTTAAAACAGGGAATGGTTTCAAAGAATATAATAAAAAATGTTTTTATTACTCAAAGCTTTTGTAAAATTTGTAATTAAGTAGACTACCTATTTAAACATCTATTTTCTAACTCCAAAATGAAGGATTTTATTAAAATAATGAAAGTGTTGGGCATATAAGTCATCAAGGTTGAGTTTTGATAAAAGCAAAGTGTGATTTTACAAGGAATAAAACTATTTTTCTTAAGTCTAGTAATTTCAAAAGTTTTGCATAGTAAAAGCTTTCTAAGAAAAATTTTTGATATCACATATCATTGAGAATATACATATAGATAGCTCATCTCATGACATTCATGATAATAACTTGTAGGCAATGCATATACATATAATACATATGGTAGAAATAAAGTTAGGAAAATAATGTCTTATGCATCCTATTTGACATTATCTAGGTACATGAGGAATTAGATTTACCAACACCCATGAATCATGCATAATAATGAGTCATATATGTATATAATAGAGTCTTACAAAATATAATGATAGCTAAGTATCTATAAAAGCTTTGGATTGATGCTTGGTTTGAAGCTAGGAGTTGAATTGTAGGATGAGAATTTTTTATAGCATTCTTTATCCTACTGTTCATGGACCAAATAACCTTAATTGTTGGAAATAACTTTAGAAATAGATAGCTCTTGTCGAATTGGTAGAAATCGGTATATAATATGCGAAATTCCGAGTTAAAATGACCAAGATATGACCGTTATAAGTTGGAATTTTGTCACACCCCGAAGGGTACCCTAAACATGGTAGTCCGCCGTACACAATATTAAAGCCTAAGAATGACCACCTCAGTCACGCGAAGGCTTCCATACTATGTACAAGGCGTTAACACATAAAGGAGACACATCGGAATGATACATTTTATGTTGATACAATTGAGTAACAATGTAAAGGAAACACAATCCACTATACTTCGATACAAACCACTATACTTCTACGAATCTCTATACTTCAAAATACAAATCATTCAACTTCAATTACATTCATCCACAGACTTCCCTACATAAACTATTACAAGACAAATCATAAAACTAGCTGATAACTTCAAACATTCGTATTCTTGCCGAAATCCGGAGTCATTCGGCTACCAATTCGGTCCCCACTTTGCATTCTTGAGATAACCTGTTCATTTAAACAACTATTGGGGTATAAGCTACACTAGCTTAGTGAGAATTCCTTAGTTCCGTACCATAACAAGCAAGTTAAATCAATCATATGCTATGCATGAACAAACATGAGCAAGCAATTATGCATGGGTATCCGGAACCCACACACAGAACGGATTTACGCCCTCCGTATCTTGGGTTAGGAATGGTATTGAGTCTACACGACCGCATCTAGTCCCAAGCCCTCGGCTCTTAGCACTCGACTCGGCTAGGCTCATCCAAGAATGCATCCACATGCGCCTTAGTACCCTGAATGAGCTCTGGCACGGGCTCGTTATCCAAACGAGGCATCAACGGACCATACCGATCGACCTGCGTAGGAGTAGCATGCTACCAAATGCAATATGTCCGATGCGATGCATGACCAATTTAATTTTTGCTTAGGTAAAAATATTTATACATTCTTTAGAGTGACCAACCAATATCATACACATAACAGAAATAATATGAAGTGCAGTTATCCAATCAAATCGTGGTTTCGATATGCTTTAGTATTCTTTGGCATACATTCATCACAGTCTCATCATATATCCCATCCCCATTCATATCGATTTTTATCTTGTTCCTATAATTCTAATGCAACTAACTACAAGCACAATCAAGGTAACAAAACAAGGAGAAAACTCACTCGGCCATTGGATCACCGTCTTCTAGTAATAATAATCGGTGGTAGGGAATCGTCGATTCGGGATCACCTAAAAAGGAAGAAATACTCTAATAAGTATTTCAACTCAAACTAATCAAACGATTTATACGAACTATCAAATTCGTAATTCTCGTCCTAAGCGGGAATTCCAACTTAAAACGGCCATAACTTGGTCATTTTAACTCGGAATCTCGCAAATTATATATCGATTTCTATCTACTTCGAAAGATCTATCTATTTCTAATATTATTTTCAAGTTTTGAAAACATTTAGGTCTCGAACAGAGGGATCAGATATGATCAGTAACGGTTTCCGATTCCGAAAAATAGTTTTGTAAATGTTTGTAATGTTCCTATATAAATTAGCTATACATGCAATATGAGTGATTTCCTAACATGAATGACATGAGATGAGCTTAATGTATGCATGATCTTGATGATTTTTGCTAAAAGAAATTTTAACTTTTTATTTTGCAAGACTTCAAATAACTACTTTTATGAAAAATCTAGTTTTCTAACTTTGATCATTTCCATTTGTTTTGGATTTATTACTTAAGAAAATATAATTATTTTTTTAAAATTGAGTCTTCATTATATATATTACTTATGACCTTCATTTCTACATAAAAATTTCCATTTTACACTTGTAAACATGTTTTCAAGTGGGGTTGATTCCAAAATCCGAATTTTACAAAATTAGTTTTTGAGTGATTCCTTTAAGTAAAAATCATTTGATATTTAGAAAATTAGGGCTCAATCATACATAACCATTAAGGACTTCATTCTTACACAAAAATTTGCATTTTACACTTTGCAAATATGTTTTCCAATATGATTTACTCAAAAATCCGAATTTTAGAAAATCCACTTTTTGAATGATTCTTTGGGAAAAACTTGTTTAATGCATTAAAATTTAAGACTTTATGGTACCTATTACTTAAGGACTCCATTCATTACATAAAACTTTCATTTTGAGCTTGGATAATAGGTGTTCTTATGGCCTTCATTCAAAATTACGAATTTCACAAATTGACTACTAACTCAAAATTTCCATCTTGATTCTATTTCTTGTTTTATACATTAATCTCATCAAAACTCATTTCAACTTATAAAAATCACTACTTAATGATACCTATTACCTATATACTTCATTTTTCACATAAAACATGAGTTTTGGAGTTGATAAATGGGTTTTAAAAATTGGTCTTGGTTGGGATCCGAATTTACAAAATTTATTTTTGGTCATATCTTTTGATAAAATCTATCTAAGCTTATGAAAATCCATTCCTTACATATCCTATCTTAAGACCTTTCATTTCTTAAAAAAAACTTCATTTTTGAGTTGGAAAACATGTTTTTAAAATATGCCTTGGCCAAAATCCGAAAATGAATTTTTATTTTGAAAATAACTTTTGAAAATCACATTAGATTCTTGTAAAAAGAAGTCTTGATGATATCATATATTAAGCCTTCATTTTCTTAAGTAAAAATTACATTTTGACACTTGGAAAGTGGTTTTTAAATATGAGTCTTGCCAAAATACGAATTTCACTACTTTTGTTCAAGTTCAAATCTAAGATCTACACATAATATGAACATAGATAAACTTTACTTATCAAAATCATTCATTTATGTTGTCTATACCCTAAGCCCTTCATTTTAAATGAAAAATACACATTTTGAGTTGAAAAACAACTTTTCTAAATATGGTTCCATTTTCATCCGAATTTTCAAAATTGATTTTTGTTGAAAATAAAATAGATCTTGAGTTTCCTACAACTTTCCTACCATCATCATGCTATCACAAGTTGCTTCATGAACATAAAACAAAGATCTAATGCATTTATGAACTCAAAACACTAGATCTAGTCTTTTAAACTAGTTTTAAATGCATGAATCACTAAGATGAATGTGGATGATAGATCTATGCATAAATCATAAGAAATAACAAAATAACAACTTAAATAACAAGATCTATGGCATAAACGAAAATCAAAGCTACAAAAATTTAGATCTACAAAATATATCAACTTTAAACAAGAAAATAATTGAAATACAAGATAATAAAAGTAGAGAAAAGGATGTTTCATTATTGGCATCATCATCCTAAGCTTTTAAGCTTATGGAAGGTCATTTGATGCATGAAACCTTCATTACACTTTACCTATATCACCTATGGAGCTTTGAGATGAAGATTTGCTTAGAAATCTTCAAGAAATATGGGTGGAAGCTAATGAAGAGAGGGGGCAGCTTGTTCTTGAAGAAACAAGAACAAGAAGAAGAAGAAAAGAGAGGAAAATGAGAGAGAAAAGTTAATGAATGAAAGAGGAAAATGTAAATGAAAGAGAGAGAAAATGTGTTAATAAATGAATGAAGGAAAGAAGAAAAAAAAAATAAAACCAAGGCAGCCAAAGATGTATGCTGCACATGAATGAGTGGAGGAGAGAGAGAGAAATTTGATGAAATTTGACTAAATATTAAATTGTGTAATTAATGGTATGTGTAGCTTCTTTTAAAAGGAGTGTAATATAATTATTTTAGTCAAAATGGAGTAAATGAAAGGAAATGGCAGCCATAAAGGATTCAAAAATCTGCCATGAATAGATATAATGAAGTGTAAAAAGATTGAAGTGAAAAGGAAGTGATATGTGTAAGGTGTACTTGAAGGTATGGGTTGTAAAAGTACTTTCTTAATAAAATAAAATAAAATTAAATTAAATTAAAAAATTTATTCCAAATATTTGTAGTAGATTTTTCATAATTAAAATTAAATAATTATTTGAATTATTTTAGTATTTTAACAAATACGTTACCGGTATGATCAAAATACGCGAATATGGGCTATAAATGATATTTTTATAACCCAAAATTCTAAAAAATATTTTATAAAAATAAAAATATTTTCAAATTATTAAATTAATTTTTTTATTTTTTTATATCGGTCTTAAACAGAATCTGATCCCGTAAAGACCCGAAACGAACTAAATTTTAGAAAACAAAATTTTCTATAACATATAAAATATTTATCTAAAAATAAGACTTTATAAGAATAATAAAATTTGTAATGAAATAAAATGAATAGTGCAAAAGACTAATCAATTACCGGTAATAATGGAAATACGATAAAAAGGTTATAACTGTAACTTTTATAACCCGAAAAATTTCATAACTGATATATTTTGAAATCTTATGAAATTACGAGTCTAACGGTACTATTGTATATTTTTTATATCTCGACCCCGAGACACGCTTTTCAAAGTCTGTATCCGAACGGGTTCGAAATAGGTAAAAAATTTACCAATCTGATATTTTTAAACAAACTTATATTACTATGAGCTATTCTATTTAAACTACATCTCGGCCTCTAGGGTGAAGGCGCTAGTGCCGACTCAGACTATTGTATTCCACTTAGGGTTTCCGGGTGATTTTCCAGTTTAGATCTTTGCTAAATTGGAAACTGATATTTTATGTTTATACAACATATTTAATTTGAGAAATTTATTTTACATTTCATTTTTTGTAAGTATTTAATATCTCTTAATGTTTTCAAAATTCTTGAATTGAGTTATATTTTCGAAAGTCAATCGTTATTTGCTTTTTAATAATTTGTTTTTGGGCTTTATATTACCCGTTTTTATAAGCCGAAGTTAAATATGGAATTTTTCGTACGTAGTGGTTTTGAATTTGAAGACCACTGAGTTCTTATTTTATTTTTAAAGATTTTCATTTTCTCATGATTAAGAAATTTTTGGATTCATTCATGATTTAGGACTTGTTGAAATTCGGTTTTAATTTGGAGTGATTTTTAGGGTTTATTTTCGAAGTTCATCTTGTAATTATTTACTGAAATTTTCCAGGGCTTACAAATTTCCTCTTAGACGAATTTTGACAAACTTGTTAGGATATAATTTATAAGTTCATTCAAACTTCATAGAAATACTCATTAGAGTTATTTCTTTTTACTAGGAGACTTGGGAGACGGAATAGACCTTCCCGATTAAGTGGATTTTCGCACTATGGCAAAATGAGTTCACTATCTTTAAATTATATACTTATTATTGTGCTTGTAATGTTAGTGGCATTAGAGTTAGGGCAAGATAAATTTGATTGTGTTTATGTGAATTCTACTTGGGTGAATTGATGATAAGAATATCGAAATGGGCTTGTTGTAAATATTTGTATGAATTAGTATAGAATTGAAGTGTCTGCAATATTTGTGATCGCCCATAAATTGTTAATTAGTATGCCAAGATCTTATAATCAAATTGACCATGCATACCATATGTGAGTCACATTGCATATGTTATTATACCTTTGTAGGAAGAAGGCATAATAGCTAGGTAACAAGAGACTTGTAAACTCGAATGTTGGCGTAATGGTCGAAAATTGAAATGATAGTGGTGTAGGCACTTATATCAACTACAAATTTTGTGTGGGTGGGCACCTGTATTAACCACAATATAAATGAGAAAAATTGAAATCTATAGTCGTATGAGCCTAAAACGCCTAACCCCGAATGAAGGGCACAAATCTATTCAACATAAGGCTCCTGGAAAGTTTTATGTATTGTATGCTCACATGCTTGTGCATTTCATATGATTGTTAATATAACTTACCTGATATATATTGCTTGGTGAGTATTTAATTTTTGGAAGTAAAACTCACTAAGCTCGTAAGCTTATACCCCTATAGTTTCCTATTGCAGTATGAATATTTATGGCTATCTCCGAGAAACCACTTTCCTTAGGTACAACTTTTGAAATTTAAGGAGCTTTTTGAAGAAGTCGGGACCTAGATGTAGGCATAGACTTCTAGTTAAATCTCCTTAATGGATATATATAATGGTTGTTGTAAGAGACTTTTAAGGACTTAAGAACTCTTAATATTTTTTATGGGGGTATGCCCCTTAGATCATGTAATAAATTTATCTTGTTATAGCTGTTATGATTTACATTCTCATTGCTATATATGTCTCCTTAAGCTATTTCGATTCATAGTACGGTTCCCTATATGTTGAATGTGAGCCTTACACTCCATGTTTAAACTCATGGAATGACTAAGGATGTCATACTTAAGTTTAGATATTGAGTGTAGCGGACTATCACATTTATGGTGCCCTTTGGGGTGTGACAATTTAAGTTGGTATTAGAGCATGGTTAAGAATCTACAATCATAGCTTTAAGTAATTGACTTAAGGAGAAATAAAAAGAAAAGATTAAGATAGGATAAGAATAAAATAAAGAAGGCTTAGATAAGAATAGCATGTGTAGTATGGGTTTTACAGTTCTAATCCTTTCTTCTTTTGAGAATAGCTTACTCTTAGCGGCAAGGCAAATGCATAAGCAACCCGATGAGTCTTTGGTTGAATACCGTTTAAGAATTAGGGTATTGTGTGAAGAATTTACTTTAGCTGGCTGCCCTAGGTCAATCTGAGCGATGTTTAATTTGTGGAAAAGAGTGTTGATGAACATTGAGTCGCATAAAGCAGTGACTGACATAGAGTATTGCCTTATAAGGAAGAAATGTTAGTCGGAGCTTGAAGTGATTTATGCATTAGAAATGATTGCTGTTTATAAGTTGGGGTAACCCATGTTGCAGGAAGCTACTTTTGTGTTAAGCAATGAAGGAAAACTGACTTTTCCCGATTTTCAAACCTGGAACCTAATTGGATATCTGTTTGTTTATGCCCATGACTTGTTGGGGGATCACACGGATTGGCTTCGAGTGGATGCTTAAAGTCACTTCTTTTGGTGGGAAGTGTATGAGGAAATATTACTTCCACCCGCCAATATGGCCCAGCCACCTCCACCAAGTGAAATCAGTTCCCCACCCCATGAGGAAGAAGTGGATGAGGTAGAGAATAAGGTTGTTATTCTGTCTGAAGGAAATGAGGATGAAGAAGGAGAAGAAGTAGTTTACAAAACGAAAATATGAGAATTTAAGGAAGGAAGCGAAACCTATGTTTTGACCCACAAGTCCAAGTTGAATTTTGTAGTTGTGACCTTGAAAGATAGGTCATAGTAGCTTTCTTTGTTCCGGGATGTTGTCTATAGTTGTTGCTTATTGTGATGTTTTAAATCATTATGCTTTATTTTCAATTCCAATGTAAAGGTCCTTGTACCTACAGTTGAAGTTTAATGAAAAATTATGTTATGAAGTTGAGATTTTTTTATTTAAGTTTCTTAAATTATACTTTGCTTTTATATTACTCGCTTGTATGAGAATTTCTAACGTTTCTGAATCTCGATATAAAATGTTAATAATGTTACTGGAAGATTGCTTAACTAAGTTAAATAAAACGTACACATCTGTGGTAAAGGAAGAAGACGACAAGAGCAAAGCGTGTCAATGAACCAAATGTGTGGGGAGAACAACAAGCGGCACCGCCGCCAAACCCACTAATGGCCAATGCTCAAGCCGCTTTACAAGCGAATTTAGGGCAGCTGGCACAAGTACTTGAGGCCATTCAATAAACTATGCCTGCGCCTGCTCCTGTTCCTATTCTCGCCCCTACTCCTATTCCCGCCTCTGCTACCAACACCTACTGCACCACCTTTTGTGCAACAGGCATCTGTAGCCATGCCAATGCCTAAAAATGCGCAATCCCATACTGTAACCTTACTAACACCACCACCATCGAGGCCTTATAAGAGCTCTTTACCGGAGTTCATAAGAAGTAACAGATACTATGAGGGAGCCTTTGGAAAACCTGATGAGGCCGATGATTGGTTGGCCCAAATAGAACGGTTGTCTGATGCCTTCAAAGTGCCCCCCCACTTAAGAGTTAATTATGGCACATACCTGCTAAGGTTGAATGCAAGAGTATGGTGGGAATCTAAGAGGAGGGAGCTCGTGCCACTATTACATGGGAGATGTTTCGCTACAAATTCCTTGAGCATTACTTTCCTAGAAGTTTCCAGGTACAGTATAGTACATATTTTCTGCACATATCATAAAGAGGCCGCACAGTGGAACAATATGAGACTGAGTTCAGTAGGCTGCTCTAGTATGCCCCTGATTCGTACAAATATAGTGAGGAACTGAAGAGACAAGTTTTTCTGAATGGCTTCGATGAGGATATGAGAGTGAGACTTGAGGAGTTTGACATTAGGACTTTTAGGGAATTGGTTGAAAGAGCCCAGATTGTTGAAGGGGCCAAAAAGAGAAAGGCAAAGACCGCTGATAGAATACCCTTTGTGTTTGGAAGGAAATTTCATGGGGGGCCAAGTTCGAGGTATCCCTAGAAAAGGTTCAAGCCGCTCTATGGCTTCAGAGAAAATACAAGCAGGGGAAATGGAGGAAAGAATATTCCTAAAACCCCAAATTGCTGGAAGTGCAAAGGAGAGCACTACCCTAGGAGATGTCCGCAATTGAGAGACAAGTGCTATTACGGGGAGGCAAGTTACAAGATCTTCGAGTGCCCTAAGAAAGCCACCACTACTTGCTTTTTCTATTAGCAAGTTAGACACTTTGCCAACGAATTCCCATATAGTAACTAGTTAGTTATGTTGAATACAAGACACATATTAGTAGATAAGACTACTGCTTACACCTTGTTCGATATTGGAGTCACACACTCATTTATCACCATCGGTTTGGTGAAACAAGTCAGATTACCAATAGCTACCGCCACCTTCGGCTTTCGTATCAAGACTCCAACTGGAAATGTGGCAACGACTAATGAAGTGTTGAAAGACTGCCCAATAGTGATTCAAGGACATCACATGAGATGTGATTTGATTGTTTTAGAAATGAGTAAATATGAAGTGATTTTGGGTATGAGTTGATTGACTTTTGCCAAAGTTGTTGTAGATTGTAGAAGGAAGAAAGTGGAGTTTAAGGACTTGGATGGAAAGGATGTCGAATTTTAGGGAGAAACAGCAATTTCAAGAGGAACTGAGTTGAGTTCGTTTGAACTACTTGTAGAAGAGGAGGTCGAGACCAAAAAGGAAAGTTCTTTTGGTGTAATGGAAAATAAGGAAGAGTTGCCTCAAGTTGAGGATATACCAGTTGTTAATGACTTTACAGATGTTTTCCTTGATGAACTACCAAGGTTACTCCCAAAGCGAGAGATCGACTTTGAGATTGATTTGGCACCAAATACGGAACCGATATCTAAAGCGCCTTACCGCATGGCTCCTATTGAGTTAAAGGAGTTAAAGAAACAATTATAGGGACTTTTGGATCAAGGATTTATAAGACCAAGTGTGTCATCATAGGGTGCACTGGTTTTGTTTGTTAAGAATAAAGATGGATCGATGAGGTTATGTGTGGACTACCGAGAGTTAAACAAAGTTACAATCAAGAATAGGTATCCACTCCTCAGGATTGATGATCTGTTTGACCAACTATAAGGAGCAAGTGTGTTTTCAAGGATTGATCTTCAAACAGGATGCCATCAGCTAAGAGTTAAGCCGGAAGATGTACCTAAAACGGCTTTCCGGACCCGATATAGACATTATGAATTCTTGGTGATGTCATTTGGGTTGACAAATGCTCCTGCTGCATTTATGGATTTGATAAACCGAGTGTATAAGTCTTTATTAGATGAGTGTGTTATAGTTTTTATTGATGATATTTTCATCTACTCGAAAATGCACAAGCAACATGAAGAACACCTGCGCATGGCATTAAAAACCTTAAAGGAACATAAGCTATATGCCAAATTTTCCAAGTGTGATTTTTGGTTGAATATGATTTCATTTTCGGAACATGTGGTATCAAGAGAGGGTATATCTATGGACCCTGAAAAGATAAATGCTGTAATGGATTGGAAGCCGCCTAAGACAGTAACGGAACTAAGAAGCCTTTTGGGTATGGCCGGGAATTATAGGAAGTTTGTCAAGGATTTTCCAAGATAGCTAAACCCTTGACCTAACTAACCAAAAGAATGAAAATTTTATATGGACGGAAAAGAGAGACCAAAGTTTTCAAGAACTAAAGCAAAGGCTTGTTCCGCTCCAATCTTGGTATTACCAAATCCAGAAAAGCCCTACACAGTTCATAGCAATGCATCGAGAAATGGTCTCGGATGTGTACTCATGCAAGATGGGAAGGTGATTGCCTATACTTTAAGACAGCTAAGGCCACATGAACAAAATTACCCTGCACATTATTTGGAACTAGCCGTAGTGGTTTTCGCTTTAAGATATGGCGACACTACCTTTACGGGCAAAGGTGTGAGATCTATACTAATCATAAGAGCCTTAAGTATTTGTTCACACAAAAGGAGTTGAATATAAGACAAAAGAGATGGATCGAGTTAATTAAGGATTATGATTTAGGGATTAATTACTACTTGGGAAGAGTAAATGCTGTTGTCAATGCTTTAAGTCATAAGAATCATGGAGAATTTGCAGCCCTGCTCACCAATAAAAAGGAATTTGTAAGCTCCGGAAAATTTTAGTAAATAATTCTAAGATGAACTTCGAATATAAACCTTAAAAATCACTCCGAATTAAAAACCGAACTTTGATAAGTCCCAAATCCCGAACGAATCCAGAAATTTTCGAATCATGAGAAAAATAAGAATCCTTAAAAATAAAATAGGAACTCAATATACTTCAATTCCAAAACCACTACGTAGGACAAATTCTATATTTAACTCTAACTTATAAAATCGGGTAATATAGAGCCCAAAAATAAATTATTGAAAGTAAATAATGATTAACCTTCGGAAATAAAACTCAATCCAAAGAATTCCGAAAACGTTGAGAGATATTAAATACTTATAAAAATCAAAATTAAAATAAATTTTTCAAATTAGATATGTTGTATAAACATAAAATATCAGTTTCCAAATTAGCAAAGGTATAAACCGGAAAGTCAACCGGAAAACCTAAGTCCACGAAACTCCCAAGAAACCCCGTAGCCTAGATCCGGCAATCCCGTATTCCTAAACCAAGGAGTCGGAATAAGAGAAAAAGGTGTAGTTGGTTCGTATTAAGTCTAGGATGCTCTAAAAGATGAGATTAATGAATTTTCAATCTATTTCCAACCCGGTCGGGTACAGACTTCGAAAAGAGTGCCCCGGGATTCGAAATATTAAAAATATGTTATTAACACCGTTAGACTCATATTTTTATAAGGATCTCTAAAATATCAGTTTTATAAATTTTCGATAACTAGAATTACTTGATTTTACGATTTTATTTGTATTCATTACTACTGGTAATTAGCTAGTCTTTTGGTACTATTTACTATTATTCATTACACAATTTTATTATTCTTATAATGTATACCCTGGTTTTTCTAGTAATCGAATAAACTTCGAAAATCGGAGAATGAAATCGTAAATCGGTCTAGTTCAAGCTTAGTGAGAGGAGCTTAGAAACCCTAGATCCGGCTTTCCTTTGGTTTCATAACAAAAGAAGTTTTATAAAATAAATTAATGTGAATTATTGTTTTAAGGTATATTTCAAACCTTAGAAAGTTTTAATTTCGAAAAAATTTCTATTTCGGGCATTCTCGAGCCCCATTACGGAAAAACGAGCCTCGGGATTAGAAACTCAGAAAAATATTCTGGAATACTCCTTTGAACCGAAATTTTATAAGCATTTCAAAATATAATTTTTATAATTTTCCAGGCTATAAAAATTACAGTTATAGCCTTTTTCCCATATTTTCTTTACTACCGGTAAAGTAGATGTCTTGTCTACTATTTACCACTATTTACAAGTATAACCTACACTACACACTACCCATACCCTATTCTTACATCCTTACAACTACTCATTATATTTTCTTTTCTAAGAAATTATTGTTTCTTATTAAATTATTACTTTTATTACATTTTATTACAAAAATTACAAATTTAAACAATTTCAACTCACTCCCTCTTTCCTCTCCACCCAAAACTGGCACACACCCTTCCCTAATTGCCCAAATTGTTTTATTTTATTTCCTTTTTATATATTAAAACAAACCCTACCATACTTACTATATAATATCTTTTATGCTTTCGTTCTCCTTTTCATTCATTTTTCACTTTTCAAAAATCTACAAACTCTCTCCATTTCTCTTCTTTAGTCGTGACCCCCTCTACCACTATCACACACACAAAAGCTTCAATCTTCTTCATTTCTTCTCCAAATCTTCCTTTAGGTGATGATTTCAAGCTTTGTTAATACTTAATCTTGCAATGGCAAGAGTATTCTTGTGTGTTTTCATTTTGAAATCCCAATGAGCAAATGCTAGGGATGAGAAAACATTAATACATGAATCTCAAGCTATTACAAGAGTAGATCTTGTGCTTAACAAGCTTTTGTTGAAGTATTATTATATTCATGCATATAAAAGTAGAGATCTTGCATGAAAAATATACGTTCATGTCTTTAAACTCATTTTCATGCACTATAAGTTGTAGATCTAGTATTTAGACACTCTGTCACGCCTCGAAGAGTACCCTAAACGTGGCAGTCTGCTGCACACAATATTAAAGCCTAAGAATGACCACCTCAGTCACGTGAAGGCTTCCATACTATGTATAAGGCATCTAACACATGGAGGAGACTCATCGGAGTAATGCATTTTATGTTGATACAACTTAAGAACAATGTAAAGGAAATTCAATTCACTATTCTTCAAAATACAGCTCATTAACTTCAATTACAATTCATCAAAAGATTCTACTACATAAACTATTACAAGGCAAATAATAAAACCTATCTAATAACTTCAAACATTCTTATTTCTTGCCGGAATCCTGAAGTCATTCTCGGCTCCAACCATCTCGGTCTCCACTTAGCATTCTTGAGATAACCTGTTCATTTAATATCTATTGGGGTATAAGCTACACTAGCTTAGTGTGTAAGAACTTCCAGGATTGCATTTATAACACATCATACAATCAAGTGATTAGTCAAACAAGTGATATGCATCAAACACGTGAATTCAACAAACATATGACCTGTCGGAAATCATATGTGGATGGACTTACGCCCTCCATCTCGGGTTAGCAGATTAACGAATCCTGTGGTACAACACCGTTTAAAGCTCACGGCCAACTGAACTATAAAATCGTTTAAAGTACAACGATAAACTAACAAATGCTAATGCTCCATCCCCATCGTGCTATGAATGAGTTCAATTTCATTTTCAATTCCGAATACTCAATTATACAAATTCTTTTAAGTGATCAATCAATAATCGCAGACAATCAATCCTAATTCATATATACAAGCAATAATTAGTCACTTAGCTTCGATATTTTTACATTCCATTACTCATATCAACAACAAGCATACATAGTCTCTGTTCATCTCCAGCATGCATATCCATTTTATCTTTACCAAATATCTAGTGCAACTATTATTACAATCACATACAATAAATGAAATCGGAAGTAATACTCACTCGGCCATTGGATCACCAGTCTTCTAGTACAAGTAATCCGGTGGTAGGGAATTGTCGATATCGGGGTCACCTAAAAAGGAGGAAATACTCTAATAAGTATTTCATCACTTAACTAATCCAAACTATCTTATACAAACTATCAAATTCGCAATTTTCGTCCTAAGCGGAAATTCCAACTTAAAACGGCCATAACTTGGTCATTTTAACTCGGAATTCGCAAATTATATATCGATTTCTATCTACTTCGAAAGATCTATCTAATTCTAATATTATTTTTAAGTTTTGAAAACTTTGAAGCTTCGAAAAGGTTGGATCAGATTAGGACAGTAACAATTTCAATTTCCAAAAAATAGTTTTGTAAATGTTTGTAATGTTCCTACTATATAAATTAGCTATACATGCAATATGAGTGATTTCCTAACATGAATGTCATGAGATGAGCTTAATGTATGCATGATCTTGATGATTTTTGCTAAAAGAAATTTTATAACTCTTTATATTGCAAAACTTCAAGGATAACTACTTTTAAGAATACTAGTTTCCTAACTTTGATCATTTCCATTTGTCTTGGATTTATTACTTAAGAAAATATAATTATTTTTGTCAAAATTGAGTCTTCATTATATATATTACTTATGACCTTCATTTCTACATAAAATTCCCATTTTACATTTGTAAACATGTTTTCAAGTAGGGTTGATTCCAAAATCCGAATTTTGTAAAAATTGTTTTTGAGTGATTCCTTTAAGTAAAAATCATTTGGTACTTAGAAAATTAAGGCTACCATGCCTAGCCACTAAGGACTTCATTTCTTTCATAAAACTTCTAATTTGAGTTTGGAAAATATGGGTTTTCATGCAATTACTTCATTATTACGAATTTCTTAAAAATAACAACAACTCAATTTTTCCTACTTTGTTTCTACTCCTTGTTCTATATATTTTTCTTAGCAAATCCCATCTTAATTTATCAAAATCATTACTTGATGATACGTATGACTTAAACTCTTCATTTTTTATATAAAACACAAGTTTTGGAGTTGATAAATGAGTTTTTAAGGCATGGCTTTGAAATTATCCAAATTTACAAGTTTTGGCTAAACTCCATTTTTATACTTTATTTCTACAATGCATCATACATATATGTATTTCCTACAAGCTATTGTCATGATGGTTATGAGAGGATCTACCTATATGTATACATATAATACAAATAATTCTTTTTGAAAATCTTTACTTTGCAAAAATTTGAATTTTACTAGACTTAAGAAAAATAGTTTTTCTTCTTATAAAATCATATTTGTTTTTAGCAAAATTCAACCTTGATGACCTATATAACCATCACCTTCATTATTTCAACAAAAACCTTCATTTTGGGGTTAGAAAATAGGTGTTTAATAGGTGGTTTGCTTAAGTACGAATTTTACAAATTTTAAAGAATGAAAACATTGTTTAACCTATTCTTGGAAACCATTTGTTATTCTAAGATTATACTTTGATAAACTTCTTTTATCCTTATCAAAACTTGGTCTTATTATTATATATACCCTAGGACTTCCATTTTCCTATCAAAATTATCATTTTGGCATTTGGAAATAAGTGTTTGAAATGTGGCTATTTTCAAATCCGAATTTTGAGAAATTCATTTGAGCTTGTTTTCTTTGTAAAACTCATTTAGTCTTTCAAAAATCATTTCCTAATCAAACCTATCCCTTAAGGCTTCCATTTCCTTAATAAAAACCTTGTTTTGAAGTTGAAAAATGGGTTTTTAAAATTGGTCTTTGTTGGGATCCGAATTTACAAAATTTATTCTTGGACATATCTTTTGATAAAATCTATCTAAGCTTATGAAAATCCATTCCTTACATATCCTATCTTAAGAGCCTTTCATTTCTTAAATAAAAACTTCATTTTTGAGTTGGAAAACATGTTTTTAAAATATGCCTTGGCCAAAATCCGAAAATAAGATTTTTATTTTGAAAATAACTTTTGAAAATCACTTTTGATTCTTGTAAAAAGAAGTCTTGATGATATACATATATTAAGCCTTCATTATCTTAAGTAAAAATTACATTTTGACACTTGGAAAGTGGTTTTTAAATGGGGGTCTTGCCAAAATACGAATTTCACAATTTTTGTTCAAGTTCAAATCTAAGATCTACACATAATATGAACATACATCTAAATGAAACCCATGAAAATAAACTTTAAACTCATAGATCTAAACTTTGCTTATCAAAATTACTATTGATGTTACCCATACCTTAAGCCCTTCATTTTAAATGAAAAATAAACATTTTGAAGTTGAAAAACAATTTTTCTAAATATGGTTCCATTTTCATCCGAATTTTCAAAAATGATTTTTGTTGAAAATAAAATAGATCTTGAGTTTTCTAAAACATTCCTACTACCATCATGCTACTACAAGTTATTCATGAACATAAAACAAAGTCTAATGCATGTATGAACCTAAAAACAACTAGATCTAGTTATAAATGCATGAATCGCTATAATAGTCATGTGAATGATGGATCTATGTATAAATCATAAGAAATAACAAAAATAACAACTTAAATAACAAGATCTATGGCATAAACGAAAATCAAAGCTACAAAAAGTTAGATCTACAAAATATAATAACTTTAAACAAGAAAATAATTATGATACAAGATAATAATAATAGAGAAGAGAAGTGTTTCATTTTTGGCATCATCATCCTAAGCTTTTAAGCTTATGGAAGGTCATTTGATGCATGAAACTTCCATTACACTTTACCTATATCACCTATGGAGTTTTGGGAAGAAGATTTGCTAGAAATCTCTAAAAATATGTGTGGGAGGCTCAAGAATGGAATGGGGGCAGCTTGTTCCTTGAAGAAACAAGAACAAAATGAAGAAAGAAAGAGAGGAAAATGAAAGAGAAAAAGCTAACGAATGAAAGAGGGAAAGTGAGTAAATGAAGGAGAGAGAGAAAATGAGTGTATTTAATGAATGAAAGAGAGAAAAAAAAATAAAACAAAGGCAAATAGGTTCACATGAATTGGGAGAGAGAGAGAGTGTGTGTGTTTTGTTGAATTTTGACTTGAAATTAAATTGTGTAATAAATGTATATGTGTAGCTTCTTTAAGAAGAAGTAGAATTTATTTATTTCAGTCAAAATAGGAGAAATCAAAGGACAATGGCAGCCAAAAGAAAGAAAAATCTGCCATGAAGTGATATAACAAAGTGTAAAAAGATTGAAGTGAAAAAGAAGTGATGTGTGAAAGATGTACTTGAAAGTATGGGTTGTAAGAGTACTTTCTTAATAAAATAAAATAAAATAAAATTAGAAAAATTATTCCAAATATTTGTAGCAGATTTTTCATAATTAAAATTAAATAATTATTTGAATTATTTTTGTATTTTAACGAATATGTTACCGGTATGATCAAAATATACGAATATGGGCTATAAATGATATTTTTATAACCCGAAAAATTTTAAAAAATTATTTTATGAAAATAACAATATTTTTAAAATATTTCTCAATTATTAAATTAATTTATTTTATATTTAGTATCGGGTTTAAACAGAATCTGATCCCGTAAAAGCCCGAACTAACAAAATTTTCTATAATATAAAAAATATTTATCTGATAATATAAGGCTTTATAAGAATAATAAAATCTTGTAATAAAATAAAAATGAATAATGCAAAAGACTAATCAATTACCGGTAATAGTAGAAATACGATAAAAAGATTATAACTATAACTTTTATAACCCGAAAAACTATATAACTGATATATTTGGAAATCTCATGAAATTACGAGTCTAACGGTACTATTGGTATATTTTTTATATCTCGAGCCTCGGGACGAGCTTTTCAAAGTCTGTATTCGAATGGCTTCGAAATAGGTTAAAAATTTACCAATCTAATATTTTTAAACAACTTATATTACTACAAGCTATTCTACATATTTAGCTACGCCTTGGCCTCTAGGGTTAGGGGCACTAGGTTACCAGACTTAGGCTATTGCATTCCGGTTAGGGTTTCCGGATGATTTTCCGCTTTAGATTCTTGCCAATTTGGAAACTGATATTTTATGCTTATACAACATATTTAATTTGAGAAATTTATTTTGCATTTTATTTTTGTAAGTATTTAATATCTTTTAACATTTTCGGAATTCTTGAATTGGGTTTCATTTTCGAAAGTTAATTGTTATTTACTTTTTATTAATTTGTTTTTGGGCTTTATATTACCCAATTTTTATAAGTCAGAGTTAAATATGGAATTTTTCGTACGTCGTGGTTTTGAATTTGAAGACCACTGAGTTCTTATTTTATTTTTAAGGATTTTCATTTTCTCATGATTAAGAAATTTTTTGATTCATTCGTGATTTAGGTCTTGTCGAAATTCGATTTTAATTTGGAGTGATTTTTAGGGTTTATTTTTTAAGTTCATCTTGGAATTATTTACTGAAATTTTTTGGGACTTACACACTCATGTTTTTCTTGACATTCATGTTCATATGAATATTTTGTGTTTTCATGCATTAATGATCATAAAAGCTTAGTCTTGTATATATAAATGTGTTAGTTGGTAGATCTTTATGAATATGAGACAAGGAACTTGAAAAGAAAAGGTTTTTGTTAAAAATGTTTAAGGAAAAATTCGAATGAACTTCAAGACCTATTTTAAAAACCCTTGAAACCACTTTGAAACTCATATTTTACATGAAAAATGAAAGGTATAAGTAATAGGTATCTTTAAGTAATGATTTTTACAAGTTGAAATGAGTTTAGACATGAGTAATGTGTAAACAAGTAGTGGAATTAAGATGGAAAATTTTGAGTTAGTGTTCAATTTGTTAAATTCGTAATTTGAGATGATGCCTATATAAACACCTAGTATTCAAGCTCAAATTGCATGTTTTATGTGTTAAATGAAGTCCTTAGGTAATAGATATAGTAAAGCTTTAAATTTTGATGCATTAAACAAGTTTTCTCAAAGGAAGCATGCAAGAATTGAATTTTTCCAAAATTCGGATTTTTGTGAAAAGCTTATTTAAAAACTTACTTGCAAGATGAAAAATGTAAATTTTTTATAGCAATGAAGGTCTTAGATAGCATAGATGATGAAGACTCATTTTTTTTTATTTAGATAACAAGAAATTTCTAAGAATGAAATCCTAAAATACTAATGAGATGTCAAATTGGAAGAATTGGATTTTAAGAAGTAACTATTATGGAGTCTTGTAAGAATTGGGAGTTCTTAAAGCTTCATTATCAAAAATCATCAAGATCATGCATATATTTAACTCATCACATGTCATTCATATTAGGAACTCATTCATATTTTATATACACATGAATCATCAACTAAACACATTTCGCTCAAGTGCAAAACAAATTTTCGGAAATGGAAAAGTTACAGAACAGATCTGATCCCTCTAAAATGACCAAGTTATGGCCGTTTTAAGTTGGAACTTCCGCAAATAGCGAGAATCACGATTTTATTTAGTTTAAATGCATAGTTTGAATTAGTTAAGTGGTGAAGTTCTCATTAGGTTATTCTTATTTGGTAGGTGATCCCGAAAACGACGATACCTTACCACCCGACTACTAGTACTAAGAGACCGGCGTACCATGGCCGAGTGAGTATTACTTCCGATTTCAATTATTACTTGTGATTGTAATGATAGTTGCACTAGTTGCTAAGCAAAGACAAAAAGAATGATTATGCATGACGAGGTTAATTGGGAATTATAATTATCAGCTGTTGATATGGGAAGTTGAATTTAAAGAATATCGAAGCCGGGTGATGATTCATTGCTTGCATAGAGAGGAGCTAGAATTGATTGTCTGCGAATATTGCTTGGCCACCTATGAGAATTGGACTAATCGATTATTAGACCTTAATTATAAATTCGAACTCATTCATATCACGATGGGGATGGAGCATTAACATTTGTTGGTTTTTCGTGATCCATAAAATGAATATGTTGGTTAATCGTGATCCATAAAACAAATATGTTGGTTAATTGCGATCCAAAACAAATTATTGTTCAGTTGATCGTGAGCTTAAACGGCATCGTACCACAAGATTCATTAATCTGCTAACCCGGGATGAAGGGTGCAAGTCCATCCACATATGATTTCCGGCTGGTCATATGTTTGTTAAATCCACGTGTTTAATGCATTTCATTTGATTGATTAATCACTTGCTTGAATGTTTTGTTGAGATTGAGATATGGAAGTTTTCACTCACTAAGCTAGTGTAGCTTATACCCCAATAGTTTCCTATTGCAGTATGAATACTTATGGCTATCTCCAAGGAGCCGAGAACATCAGGTACAGTCCTTAGATATTGAGGAGCTTTTGATGAGGCCAGGGCCTAGAAGTATACACAGACTTCTAATCATGTTTCCTAAATTGGTATTTGAAGGATAATATAAGGATTTTGTGAGCCTAAGAACTCTTAACATTGTTGACGAGGTATGCCCCTTAGTTCATGTAATAGAATAGATCTAAAGGAAACGATATGATTTACATTCTCGTTGCTATGTATGCCTTCTTAAACTATTATGAAGCAAAGCATGGTCCCTGTATGTTGAGAGTGAGCCTTACACCTAATATTCAAACTCATGGGAAGACTAAGGTTGCCTTACCTGAGTTTAAATATCGAGTGTGGCGGACTATCACGTGTAGGGTACTCTTCGGGGCGTGATAGAATTAGTAAAGGAATTTGAGAGCTTAAGTATTGAGGAGATACTGAGATGGAAATAGCAAATTTAATGATGGAACCCACTTTAATGAAAAGAATCAAGGAGGCTTAGCGCTATGATGAAATAATACAAAGAATAAAGAGGGAAATTCAAGAAGGAAAATAAACTGACTTCATGGTGGATGAAGAAGATGTAATAAGGATGAAGGGATGACTCTGCGTACCAAGTGATGATGAGATACAGAAGGAGATCATGAGTGAAGCTCACAATTCTAGGTATACGGTACACCCGGGAGTAACGAAAATGTATCAAGATCTCAAAGGACATTACTGGTGGAACGGAATGAAACGAGACGTAGCCAAATTTGTGTTGAAGTGTTCGATTTGCCAGCAAGTGAAAGTAGAGCCTTAGAGGCCGGGAGGATTGTTGAAACCCTTTCCAATATCGAAATGGAAGTGGGATCAGATTTTCATGGATTTCATGTGTGGATTGCCGAAAACGCCAACAGGGCATGATGTTATATGTGTTATAGTAGACCGGTTGACCAAGTTTGCTCACTTCCTACCAATACGTATGACCTTTTCTATGGATAAATTGGCAAAGCTCTACATCAAGGAAATCGTTCATCTACATGGAGTACCAGCTGGGATTGTATCAGGTTGAGACCCAAGGTTGTGCCCAAGTTTTAGGGGGAGCATGCAAAAGCGTATGGGAACTAAGTTGCACTTTAGCACAGCATATCATCCTTAGACTGATGGACAATCTGAGCAAACCATACAAACCTTAAAGGATATGCTCCGAGCATGTGTGATGGAGTTTAAAGGAAGTTAGGAAGCACACTTACCCTTAGTGGAGTTTGCTTACAACAATAGTTATCACTCGATAATTAAGATGCCACCTTATGAAGCTTTATATGGACGAAAGTGTAGACCCCATTGTTTTGGGATGATGTGGAGAAATTCGTTCTTGGACCGGACCTTATACAAGATGCCGCTGATAAGGTACGAGTTATCCAACAACGAATGAAGGAGGCTTAAGATCAACAAAAGAGTTGGGCAGATCAAAAAATTAGGGTTCTTGAGTTCCAGATAAGAGATCACGTGTATTTGAAGGTAAACCCTATCAAGAATATCCACCGAATCCGCTGACAAGGGAAGTTAAGCCCCTGGTATATTGGTCCATTTGAAGTATTTGAGCGAGTTAGAGAGTTGGCATATCGCCTTGCTTTACCTTCAAATTTGTCTAGAATATACAAAGCTTTTCATGTCTCTGTTCTTCGTAAACATGTAGCCGACCCGAATCAAGTTATGGAATTGGAACCGGTATTGTTGAAAGAGAACCTCATTTATGAAGAGCACCCGATGTAGATACTAGATCGAAAGGTTCAAAAGTTAAGAAATAAGGAAATCAAATATGTTAAGGTTCTTTTGAGGTATCATACGTATAAGGACGCAACTTGGGAGGCCAAAAACGAGATGCGACAGAAATACCCTAAATTATTTGAGGAATCAGGTACATTTTTCAAGTTTTGAGGAAAAAACTTTTCTTTAAGGGGGGTAGGTTGTAAACCCTTAAATTTTAAGGTAATATCACGTTCGAACCCTGAACCGAAAAGTTAACTAGAAACCTTAATTCAACAAATTCTTAGGAAACCTACTAGTTTAGATTTGGCAACCCTGTATTCCTAAGTTAAGAAGTCGAAATATGAATGAAGAGTATAGATTGGTTCGTAGTAATATAATGATGCTTAAGAATATCATATTAGTGAATTCTCGACCTATTTTGAATCTGATCGGATACAGACTTTGAAAAGCGTGTCCCGGGGCCCGAGATATTAAATATACGTTATTAGTACTGTTAGACTCATAATTTTATAAGATTTTCAAATATATCAATTATATAATTTTTTGGGTTATAAAAGTTACAATTATAACCTTTCATCGTATTTTCATTACTACCGGTACTTTAATTGTCTAATCTACTATTTATCAAGTACAACTACCCATAACCTCCTCTTAAACCCATACATCCTATTCTTACAATTTCATCATTTTTCTTACAATTACTTTTCCAATAAAACTTTTACTATTTAAATTATTTAATTAAATTTAAATCTTACACAACACAACACAAATAACTCTTTCTCTCTCCTCCAGTAGAACCGGCGCCCCTCCCTCTTTTCTCTCTTTCAATTTGTTTTATTTATTTTCTTTTATTACACAAACCCTAATCCACTTTTCTATATATACCCCTTTATACCAACTTCATTTCACTTTTCCACTTTTCACTAAACTAAACTCTTGCAAAGTTTTTCTTTCTCTCTTCCTCTCCTCTGTTGCAATCGTGACACACACACATATACACACATACACTCTCTCATAACATTTTTTCTTTTTCAAGTCCTTACTCCACACATCTAACAGGTAATTGATCTATACTTATTACCTTAAAAACGTGTAATGGTAAGATTATTCATGTTTGATTCTACTCAAATCCCCATGAGCTTTAAGCTAGGGATATGAAAACACTTGAACATGAGATCCTTGCCATCACAATGTTATAGATCTTGTTATTTAAGTTATTTTGCTATTACTTTGTTTTATTACTAAGTTATGTTGTTATTATTAATGTTTTGTGCATGTATTCATCATCTAGCCATATCCACATAATGATCATAGTGTTCATGCATTTATGACTAGTATAGTAAACTAGATCTAGTGGTTTTGAGTTCATAAATGCCTTAGGTTTTTGTTTTATGCGCACACATAACTTGTAATAGCATGATAATAGTAGGAAAATGTTAGAAAGTTTAAAAAAAAATGGATTTTTGAAATTCGGATCTAAAAAGAGCCATATTTAGAAAAGCTATTTTTTAACTTCAAAATATGTATTTTACATTAAAAATGAAAGGCTTAGGGAATAGATATCATAAATGAGCGATCTTGATCAGTAAAGCTTAGATCTACTAAGGAATATTTTCAAAACAAGGAAAAGTTTACAAAAGTTATTTTTTAATCCCAATGATAAGATTTAAATTCATAAAAGGGAAACATGAAGTGTAAACATCTATTTTTCAACCAAAAAACAAGATTTTTGTTAAAGAAATGAAGCCTTAAGGAGTAGGTTTGATTAGGAGTTAGTTTTTGAAAGATTAAATGAGTTTTACAAAAGAAACAACCTCAAATAGAACTTTCAAAATTCGAATTTGAAAATGACCACTATTTAAACACCTATTTCCAAATGCCAAAATGATAATTTTTATAGAAAAATAAAAGTCCTAGGAGATACATGTAATAAAGACATAATATTGACAAGGATAAAAGAAGTTTATCAAAGTATAATCCTAAAACAAGGAATGATTTCAAAGAATATAATAAACAATGTTTTTATTCCTCAAAACTTTTGTAAAATTTGTGATTAAGTAGACTACCTATTTAAACATCTATTTTCTAACTCCAAAATGAAGGATTTTATTAAAATAATGAAAGTGTTGGGCATATAAGTCATCAAGGTTGAGTTTTGATAAAAGCAAGTGTGATTTTGCAAGGAATAAAACTATTTTTCTTAAGTCTAGTAATTTCAAAAGTTTTGGAAAGCAAAAGTTTTTTAAAAAGAATTTTTGATATCACATATCATTGAGAATATACATATAGATAGCTCATCTCATGACATTCATGATAATAACTTGTAGGCAATGCATATATATATAATGCACTTGGTAGAAACAAAGTTAGGAAAATAATGTCTTATGCATCCTATTTGACATTATCTAGGTACATGAGGAATTAGATTTACCAACACCCATGAATCATGCATAATAATGAGTAATATATGTATATAATAGAGTCTTACAAAATATAATGATAGCTAAGTATCTATAAAAGCTTTGGATTGATGCTTGGTTTGAAGTTAGGAGTTGAATTGTGGGATGGGAATCTCGTATAGCATTCTGTATGCTACTATTCATGGAACAAATGACCTTATTTGTTGGAAATAACTTTAGAAATAGATAGCTCTCGTCGAATAGGAAGAAATCGGTATATAATATGCGAAATTCCGAGTTAAAATGACCAAGTTATGGCTGTTTTAATTTGGAATTTCCTCTTAGACGAATTTTGACAAACTTGTTAGAATAGAATTTATAAGTTCATTCAAACTTCATAGAAATACTCATTAGAGTTATTTCTTTTGATTAGAAGATTGGGAGACGGAATAGACTTTCCCAAGGACTATTACGATTAAGTGGATTTTCGCGTCATGGCAAAGTGAGTTCACTATCTTTAAATTATATGCTTATGATTATGCTTGTAATGTTAGTGGCATTAGAATTAGGGCAAGATAAAATTTGATTATGTGTATGTCAGTTCTACTTGGGCGAATCGATGATAAGAATATCGAAATGGGTTTGTTGTAAATATTTGCATGAATTAGTATAGAATTGAAGTGTCTTCAATATCTGTGATCGCACATAAATTGTTAATTAATATACCATGATCTTATAATCAAATTGACTATGCATACCATATGTGAGTCACATTGCGTAGGTTATTATACCTTTGTGAGAAGAAGGCATAATAGTTGGGCAACGAGGGGCTTGTAAACTCAAATGTTGGCGTAATGACTAGAAATTGAAATGGTAGTGGTGTAGGCACTTGTATTGTCACTCTCTAAAGGGTATCCTAAACGTGGCAGTCCGCTGTATACAATATTAAAGCCTAGGAATGACCGCCTCTGTCACGTGAAGGCTTCCATACTATGTACAAGGCGTCTAACACATGGAGGAGACACATTGGAATGATACATTTTATATTGATGCAACTGGACTAACAATGTAAAGGAAATACAATTCACTATACTTCAATTACAATTCATCCACAGATTTTACTACACAAACTATTACAAAACAATTCATAACACCTAGCTAATATCTTCAAGTATTTTTACTTCCTGCTGGAATCCCGAAGTCGTATTCGGCTCCAACCATCTCAGTCCCCACTTAGCATTCTTGAGATAACCTGTTCATTCAAACATCTATTGGGGTATAAACTACACTAGCTTAGTGAGAATTCCCTTAATTTCGCACCATAACAAGCAAGTTATAAATCATCCATATGCTATGCATGAACAAACACATGAGTAGACAATTATGTATGGGTATCTGGAACCCATACACAGAACAGATCTGCGCCCTCTGTATCTTGGGTTAGGGATGGTATTGAAAATCTACACGATTGCTGCTAGTCCCCGAGCCCCCCTACTCATAGCACTCGACTCGGCTAGGATCACGCATGGAATGCATCCTCGGTGCACCTTAGTTCCCTATGAATGAGCTCTGATACCGGGTCTCATTATCTAAACGAGTCCTCGGACCATACCGATCGACTTGCGTAGGAGTAACACGATACCAAATGCAATATGTCCGATGCGATGTATGACTAATTTAATTTTTGCTTAAGTCCAAATATTTATACATTCTTTAGAGTGACCAACCAATATCATAAACATAACATAAATAATATGAACAGTGTAGTTATCCAATTGAATCGTAGTTTCGATATGCTTTATTATTCTTTGGCATACATTCATCACAGTCTCATCATATATCCCATCCTCATTCATATTGATTTTTATCTTGTTCCTATAATTATAATGCAACTAACTACAAGCACAAACAAGATAACAAAATAAGAAGAAAACTCAGGCCATTTGTCACGCCCCATAGGGTATCCTAAACGTAACAGCCCACCACATACTATATAAGACTCTCGAAATTCTATCCGAGCCCTTCGGGAGTCTTGTATAGATGTAAAGCGTCCTTTTATGATAATAGAATACTCGATCAATGGAGTTAACAAGTTTAATGTGGCATTCATTAGCCATAGATAATAAACCAAAACACATATATACTTTACAAAGTCTAAGGAGCATTCCCCCGTAAAATAATATTAAGTCCAATACAGTCATCCAAAGTCCTTTAGTTTCCAACGAAAGTCTAAACAAAATTGGAATAAACTTCTAAGGGAAACTCCTAGCTCCGGTACCTGAGCTGTAGCTTGCCTTGGCCTAAGCCAAATGAATTCATGCTGCAACAAGTAAAAACTATAGGGGCGCAAGCTAACTAGCTTAGTGAGTGAAAACTTCCATATCACAATTAAGACAAATCATTCAAACAAGTGGTTACTTAAACAAATGATATGCATCAAACAAATGAGTTCAGCAAACATATGATCAGCCGGAAATCATATGTGGATGGGCTTATGCCCTCCATCCCGAGTTAGCAGATTAACGAATCCTGCGGTACAACACCGTTTAAGCTCATGGTCAACTGAACAATAATTCATTTTATGGATCTCGATTAACCAACATATTCGTTTTATGAGTCACGAAAAACCAACAAATGCTAATACTCCATCCTCGTCGTGATATGAATGAGTCCAATTATAATTGAGGTCCAATATAGATTAATCCAATTCTTTTAGATAACCAATAATTATTCGCAGACAATCAATATAAATTCTAGCTAAACAAGCAGCAGCTTAGCACCCGGTTTCGATATTCCTCAAGTTCAACTTCACATAGAAATAGTAGACAAGTATATAATTCCCATATACCCCATCATGCATAATCGTTTTTATCTTTTCCTAAACAACTAATGCCACTATCAATACAATCACAAGCAATAATTGAGAGCGGAAGTAATACTCACTCGGCCATGGTATGCCAGTCTCTTAATAATAGTAGTCGGGTGGTAGGGTATCGTCTTGCTCGGGATCACCTACCAAATAAGAACAACCTAATAAGAATCTCATCACTAAACTAATTCAAGCTATGCATCTAAACTACACAAAATCGGAATTCTCGCTATTTGCGGAAGTTCTAACTTAAAATGGCCATAACTTAGTCATTTTAACTCGGAATTTCGAAAATTTTATATCGATCTCTATCTACTTCAAAAGATCTATCTATTTCTAATATTATTTTCAAGTTTTGAAAACATTAAGGTCATGGAACAGAGGGATCAGATCTGTTCTGTAATGTTTTCGATTCCGAAAAATTGTTTCGCATTTGGTAAAAATGTTCCTAGTTGATGATTCATGTATAGATGGTATATGAGTGAATTCATAATATGAATGTCATATAATGAGCTCAATATATGCATGGTCTTGATGATTTTTGATGATGAACTCTTATGAACTCCTAATTATTATAAAACTCCATAATGGTCACTTCTAAAAAGCTATTCTTTCCAACTTTACATTCCCTAGGGTTTTTAAGATTTTATTATTGGAATTTACTTGTTATCTAAATAAAAATGAGTTCCTAACATCTATACTATCCATGACCTTCATTTATGCATAAAAATCCACATTTTTCACTTGGTAAATATGTTTTTAAACAATCTTTTCACAAAAATCCGAATTTTGGAAAAAAAAATTTCTTGCATTTTTCCTATGAGAAAACTTGTTTAATGCATAAAAAATTGAAGCTTTATTATATCTATTGCCTAAAGACTTCATTTAACTCATAAAACATGCAATTTGAGCTTGGACACTGCGTGTTTTGTTGAGATGAAAATTACTCTAATTTTATGGGATTAAATTAGATTAATTTGTTTTTAATTTTATAGAAATTATTTGGAATTGGTACTTATTTGTGTTTTATATGATTTTTAGGAATTTGAAGTCAATAGAAGCAAATAGTACAAGATTGGAGCAAATTAGAATCAAGAGGCAAAAGTCAGCAAAGTAGGCCGGCCAGGAGAACAAGTAAGCCCGGCCTTGTAACACTTCATAGCCGACTTTGTCTCAATACACAAGCAGCGCGCATATCTAATGTAGGCTGCCCACTGATGTTTGAAGGCCGCCGGTCTTCCATGTTCTGAGCGCACACATTCAAAGACACGACTGCCAGTGATTGTATGATGGCCGACAGTGTAGCTGCTTCTGGACGAGCGAAGGGAAGCCAACGCCGGCGGCTTCCTGGGAATTTCGCCAGCCTTCTTGTAACGGCTGGGTAAATGAAAGGCCATGAAGCATTTAGGCCGGTCAATTCATGATCTAAGTCGCCAGCTTTGCTAGAAACCGAGCCAGCCTTTGTCCCTACGAATTCCATAACTTCCAAACTTGTATATATTTGTATTATAGGGTTTCTTTCAGACATTCTATGAACTTTATTCATTCCATACTCTGAAATAACATTGTAAGAAAACCCTAGAGAGATTTTCTAGGGCAATGAAGGGCTAAAATACAAAATCTAGCCAAGGAATTATTACAAGATCAATTCAAGATGGATTGTGAGACCAAAGTGGTTTGATTTCATTGTTATTCATATCCGTAATTGTATGAATCTCTTAATATAAGTGATGAAACAACACGATAGTCATAAAATAGATGATTATTTGTTGTTGTTGATGAAATATAATCTAGTTTAAATGATTCATGCTTTTGGATTGTTGATTAGGATTGGTAGTCTCTCCATTTCATAAAGCAATTGATAGATTAAATCCTAAGAGCGTATTTAGGGTTGTCTAATCAATTAGGGAAATAATCAAAGATCTTATCTTGATTATCGAATCATTGAGGAAAGATAGAATCAGAGCGTGTTGAAAGTCATAACCAATCTATTCAATAAAAGAACAATAATCTTTGAGTCAATGATCAATCCCAAGAATTGAATTGTGGTAAGAATTTGGTTGGATATTTTCCTAATATAGAATTTTCGTATTCAGATATAGAATTTATTTAATTGTTTGATTTCAAAATCCCCCCAATTTTTCTCTTTTCTCAATCTTGATAGAAAAAGATTTTTACTAGTTCCCTGTGGAGATGATCCTGCTCAACCCTATCTACAAATCTTTAGAGTAGGTTAAATATAAATATTTTTATTTGTTGGATTTGATACCCACCATGTTTATGTAGGCATTACCCCAAAATGCGAATTTAACAATTTAATCACTATCTCAAAATTTTCCATTCTAACTTCACCACTTGTTTTACATATTACTCATGCCTAAACTCATTTAAACTTATAAAAATCATTCCTTAAGTATACCTATTACATATACCTTCCATTTTTCATGAAAAATATGAGTTTTAAAGTAGCTTTGGTGGTTTTTAAAATAGGGTTCCAAAATCACCCGAATTTCCATAATACATTTCTAACCAAAATCTTTTCTTTTTCAAGTTTCTTGCCTCGTATGCATGAAGATCTACCATCTAACACATCTATATACATGTAAGACTAAGCTTTTATGATCATAAATGCATGCAAGCTCAAAACAACCACATGAATATAAATATCAATGAATGTACGAGTGTCACGCCCCGTAGGGTATCCTAAACGTAACAACCCGCCACATACTACATAAGACTCTCGAGTTCCCTACCCGAGCTCTTCGGGAGTCTTAAGTAGATGTAAAGCGTTCCTTTACGATAATAGAATACTTCAACAAATGGAGTTATACAGTTTAATGTGGCATTCATTAGCCATAGGTAATAAATCAAAACGCATAATTTATAATTTACAAAATCTAAGGGGCATTCCCCCCCAAAATAATAACAAGTCCATTACAGTCATCCAGAGTTCTTAGTTTCCAACGGAAGTCTATACAAAAGAAATGCAGTAAACTTCTATGGGAAACTCCTATCTCCGGTACTTGTGCTGTGGCTTGCCTCGGTCTAAGCCATATAAACTCGTGCTGCAATAGATAAAAACTATGGGGGCATAAGCTAACTAGCTTAGTGAGTAATAACTTCCATAACACAATTATGTACAATTCATTCAATCAAGTAACTATTCACGCAAGTGTATGCATCATACAAATGAATTCAACAAACATATGACCAACCGGAAATCATATGTGGATGGACTTACGCCCTCCATCCCGGGTTAGCAGGTTAACGAATCCTGCGGTACGATGCCGTTTAAGCTCACGGTCAACTGAATAATAACTCGTTTAATGGATCACGATTAACCAACAATTTCGTTTTATGGATCACGATTAACCAACATATTCGTTTTATGAATTACGAAAAACCAACCAATGCTAATGCTTCATCCCCATCGTGATATGAATGAATCAAATTTCAATTGAAGTTGAATATATATTAGTTCAATTCTTTTAGGCGGCCAACAAGTATTCGTAGACATTCCATATGAAATACTAGCTAATCATTCAATAGCTTAGCACCCGATTTCGATATTCCTTAAGTTCCATTTCACACAACAACAGCAGACAAATATATAATTCCCATAAACCCATCATGCATATCCATTTTCTTCTTTGCCTACATCACTAGTGCCACTACATTACAATCACAACCATTAATTGAGAGTGGAAGTAAAAACTCACTCGACCATTGGACGCCGGTCTTTCTAATAGTAATAGTCGGGAGGTACGGTGTCGTCCTGCTCGGGATTACCTACCAAGAAAGAATAATCCTAATGAGATTCTCATTATGTAACTAAATCAAGTTATAAATCTAAACTAGATGAATTCGGATTTCTCGCTATTTGCGGAAGCTCCGACTTAAAACGGCCATAACTTGGTCATTTTAACTCGAAATTTCACAAATTTTATATCGATCTCTATCTACTTCGAAAGATCTATCTATTTCTAATGTTAAATTCAAGTTTTGAAAATAGTAAGGTCACGGAAAAGTGGGATCAGTTCTGTTCCGTCACTTTATCCAATCCGAAAAATTGTTTCGCTTTTGATAAAAAAAAGTTCCCAGTTGATGATTCATAGATGATTGGTATGGAAATGAGTTCCTAGCATGAATGACATGTAATGAACTCAATATATGAATGGTCATGATGATTTTGTGATAATAAACTCTTATGAACTCCTAAGTGTTGGAAAATTTCATAAAGGTTATTTCTAAGAAGCTATTCTTCCACTTTATACTCCTTAGGGTTTCTTTGACTTTTGATCTTGTAATCCACTTGTTATCTAACTAAAAAATAAGTTCTCAAAGTCTATATTAATCATGGCCTTCATTCATGCATAAAAATTTCCATTTTTCATTTGGTAAACATGTTTTTAAACAAGCTTTTTGTAAAAATTCGAATTTTTGAAATTTCATTTTCTTGCATTTTTTTTTTTATGGAAAAACTTGTCTAATGAATTAAAAATTGAAGCTCCAATATATATATTATCTAAGGACTTCATTTAGCTTATAAAAAATCCAATTTAGACTTAGATACTAAGTGTTCTTGTAGGCATGAACCTAAATTACGAATTTGACTATTGATCCACACATCAATATTTTTTCATTCTAATTCCACCACTTATTTTACATTCCTATCATGCCTAAACTCACCAAGCTTATGAAAATCATTCTTTCAAGATATCTATTACATATACCCTTCATTTTTCTTATGAAATATGAGTTAGAAAATGATTTTGGTGGCTTTTAAGGTAGGGTTTCACTTTCATCCCAATTTCCAACATTGCATATTTAACAAAACCTTTCCTTTTTCAATATTCTTGCTTCCTATATGTGAAGATCTACTATCTAACATCTCTATACATGAACAAGACTACATTTTTATGATCATCAATGCATAGAAAACAAAATAAACCTATGATCATGCATGTACATGAAGATGTGGATGTCTAAACTTTAGATCTACTATATATAATGCATGAATCATGGATCTCATGGCATGAACAACATATATATGCAAGATCTCTACTTTACATGCATGAACAAGAGGATAATTCAACCAAAACTCTTCCAAATACTAGATCCACTTCTTGTGATGGCTTGAGATTCTTGTAGTATGTTTTCATGTCCCTTGCTCATGCTCATTGGGATTTAAATGAGAAAACACACAAGAATGATCTTGCCATTATAAGATATGGGATGAACAAGACTTAAATACACATACCAATGGAGTCTTGAAGGAGAAAAGAGAAGGGAATGAGTTGAAAATGTGTGAGGAAGGGGGAGAGGGGCTCACGACAATCTAAGAGAGAAAAGAGAGGGTCCTTCTTTTACAATTTTGAAACAAGAAGAAATGAAGAGAGAGAGAAAAATATGTTTATATATGTAGATATTAGTTAGAAAATAAAAGTTGTAAAAATAATTCAAATGAGGGAAAACAAGGTGGGGGGGGGGGCGCGTCGGCCACATCCATGTGTGTGTGTGTGTGTGTTTTAAAATTTGCTATTGTAATTTAGTAAATTAAAATGTAATAAATGTGATAATATTTAAGAGACAAAATTTCTTGGAAAAGAAAATTGAAATGAGTAGTTGTAAAGGATGTAAGAATAGGGTATGAGTAGTGTGTAGTGTAGGTTGTACTTGTGAATAGTAGACAAGACATCTACTTTACCGTTGTACCGAAAACACGGGAAAAGCTATAACTGTAATTTTTATAGCTCGAAAAATTATGAAATTGATATTTTTGGAATCCTTATAAAATTACGATTCAAATGAATATTCCGGAACATTTTTCTGAATCCGTGGTCCGGGGCACGCTTTTCAGTAATTGAGCTCGGGAAGGCTCGGAATTGAAAAATTCCCGAATTTAAAACTTTCAAAGGTTTAAAATGTACTTTAAAACAATAATTCAACTTCATTTACTTTATAAAATTTCTTTTTATTATGAAACCGAAGGAAAGCCGGATTTAGGTTCCTAGCTTCACTCAACTAGACTCAACTGGATCGGATTACGGTTTCGCTTCCAACTTCCGAGGTTTCTTGACTACTGAGATAACCGGGGTTTACAACCTCCCCACCTTAAATAAAGTTTTGTCCTCAAAACGGAACTAACGTACCTTTCCCTCAAATATCTCGGGTACTTCCTCCGGATTTCATCTCAGCTTCCAGGTTGCTTCCTCTAAGGCATGATTCCTCCATAACACTTAACGTAGTGAATGTCTTTGTTCGTAGCCTTTGAGTTTTGTTATCCAATATCTTCACGGGGTTTCTCCATATGTCAGTTTTCCTTCAACTGAATTGGTTCCAATTCCAGAATCCTTTCTGGGTCGGCAACGTATCTTCTCAAAACTGACACATGGAATACATTGTGGATCCCGGACAAATTTGGTGGCAGGGCTAGCCGATATTCTAAATCTCCGACCCTTTCTAAGATTTCAAAAGGTCCAATGTATCTCGGCTTAACTTTCCCTGTGTACACATCCTCTTAATACTTTTAATCGTTTATCTTTAGGTACACATGATCAGCCACCTTGAACTCAAGCTCTCTTCTTTTCAAGTCTGCCCAACTCTTTTGCCGGTCCTGAGCTTCTTTCATTTTCCGCTGAATCAACCTCACTTTATCCGCGCTTCTTGTACCAATTCCGGCCAATCGCTACCTTTTCCACTTCATCCAAAAACAAAGGGATCTACAGCGCCATCCGTACAGAGCTTCATAGGTGGCATTTGAATGGTGGAGTGATAGCTGTTATGTAGCAAACTCGATTAGATGTACATACTATCCCAACTCCCTTTGAATTCCAAGGCATACGCTCTCAGCATGTCTTCCAGGGTTTGGATCGTCCGCTCAGACTGTCCATCGGTCTGAGGATGATAAGCCGTACTAAAATACAATTTAGTGCCCAAGCTCTTTTGCAAGCTTGTCCAAAACTTGGACACAAATCTCGGGTCTCTATCTGAGATAATCCCTGCAGGTATGCCATGTAACCTTACGATCTCTCTGATATAGATCTTGGCTAGCCTTTCCATTGAGTAGGTCATATTTATGGGTAGGAAATGCGCCGACTTGGTCAATCGATCCACTATCACCCATACTGCATCACACCCAGATGGAGTCTTGGGAAATCCACACACAAAATCCATGGATATCTGATCCCACTTCCATTCTGGAATAGGTAAGGGCTTTAGCAATCCGCCCAGTCTTTGGTGCTCTACTTTCACCTGTTGGCATATTGGACACGTCATTACATAATCTGCCACATCTCGCTTCATGCCATTCCACCAATAGCAGCTTTTCAAAAATCTTGATACATTTTGGTGCCTCCCGGATGCATGGTATATCCGGAGTTATGTGCTTCACTTATTATTTCCTTCCTCAACTCCTTGTCCTCCGGTACACACAGCCTTCCTTTCATTCGGATCATATCTTCATCATCTACGGCAAAGTCAAGGTACTTTCCTGCTTGGGTTTCCCTTTTTATCTTTTGTATCACCTCATTATACCTTTGGGCTTCCTTGATTCTCTTTATGAGGGTCGGTTCTAGTGCCAAGTTGGATATCTCAAGCTCAACGCTTTTATCTATAAACTCGATCCTTAGCTTCTCAAACTCCTTAATCAAATCTCTTTGACTCGTGATCAAGGCGGCTACTTCTCCGTGATTCTTCCTACTTAGGGCATCTGCGACCGCATTTACTTTCCCTGGACAGTAATTATTCCCATATCATAATCCTTTATTAATTCTAGCCACCTCCTTTGTCTTATGTTTAGCTCGTTCTGAGTGAACAGGTACTTAAGACTTTTATGATCTGTGTATATCTCACACCTTTGCCCATATAGATAATGTCTCCATAACTTCAAAGCGAAGACAATGGCAGCTAATTCCAAATCATGCGTAGGGTAATTCTGCTCATGCGGTCTCAATTGCCGAGAAGCATATGCAATAACCTTCCCCTGTTGCATCAGGACGCATCCAAGGCCATTCCTTGAGGCATCACTATGTACCGTGTAGGGCTTTTCTGGGTCTGGTAAAACTAGGATCGGTGCCGATAACAATCGTCGCTTCAATTCCTGAAAGCTCTGTTCCCTCTTGTCTGTCCAAACGAATTTCTCAATCTTTTGAGTTAATTGAGTCAGTGGCTTGGCTATCTTAGAGAAATCCTTCACAAACTTGCAATAGTAGCCAGCTAATCCCAAGAAACTTCTTACTTCGGTAACCGTTTGCAGTAGCTTCCAATCCACTACAGCCTTGATCTTTTCGGGGTCAACTAATATCCCATCACCGGTTACTACATGTCCAAGAAATGATATTCTGTCTAACCAAAAATCACATTTGGACAGCTTGGCATACAGCTTATTATCCTGTAAGGTTTGCAACGCTAAACGAAGATGCTCCTCGTGTTGCTCTTTGGTCTTTGAATATATGAGGATGTCATCTATGAAGACTATCACACACTTATCCAAAAGTAGCTTATAGACTCTATTCATAAGGTCCATAAATGTAGCTGGTGCATTAGTCAGTCCAAATGACATTACAAGAAACTCGTAGTGTCCATAACGAGTACGAAAAGCCGTCTTTGGTACATCCTCCGGCTTAATCCTCAGCTGATGATATCCCGAACACAAATCGATGCGTGAAAACACACAAGCCCTGTCACGCCCCATAGGGTACCCTAAACGTAACAGTCCGCCACATGCCATATAAGATTCCCGAATTACCACCTTAGTCTTTCGGAAGTCTCATATAGATGTAAGGCGTACCTTTACACAATAGAGTACAAGTCCGAATGGAGATAAAAGCTTAATTTGGCATGCATGGGCAATAGGATATAATTCATGAACATAAAAAATATTACATAATTCTAAGGGGCATTCCCCCGCAAAAGAATAATTAGCGGTCCATTACAGTCATCCAAGTCTTAGAAGTTTTCTATGGAAGTCTAATACAAAAAATTATAACTTCTAGGGAAAACTCCTAGCTTCTGTACCTGTTCAGCCGGTCTCTTCGCCTAAGCCATAAATGCGTAAGCTGCAAAAGGAATGGTCTGTAGGGATGTAAGCTAACTAGCTTAGTGAGTGTAATCTCCCACAAAAACATTTATATCACAACAATTCAACCAAGTTATTAATCAAGCAAGTGTATGCATCAAACACATGAGTTCAACATACATATGACCAACCGGAAATCATATGTGGATGGAATTGCGCCCTCCATCCCGGGTTAGCAGATTAACGAATCCTGCGGTACGACAATATCCCGTTTATGGCTCACGGCTAACCTACGATTATCGATGTCGTTTATGGTCACGACTAACCTACGATTATTCGATGTCGTTTATGGTTCACGACTAACCTACGATTATTCGATGTCGTTTATGGTTCACGACTAACCTACGATTATTCGATGTCGTTTATGGTTCACGACTAACCTACAAATGCTCATGCTCCATCCCCTTGTGATATGCACATGTCAATTTATCATTTACTCAAGTAGTTGATTAAGCCAATTTACTTAGGCGATCAATCAATTTATCAGACAATCCATCATAGCTAACTATACAATCAAAGTTTATCACCCGGTTTCGATATTCTTAATTTGTTTCTCATATCAACAACATCATATAATTTCCCAATAATCCCCATTATTCATATTCCATTCAATTGACCTACATTCTAGTGCACTACTTTACAAGCACATACAATAAATGAATTGGGAAGAAAAACTCACTCCGCCATCGGTACTCCGGTCTTCTAGTAGTAATAATCCGGAGGTAACTCGTCACCGTCCACGGGTTCACCTATTCATATAAGAAATTACCCTAATAAGTATTCTATCAACTTAGGACACTAAAACTCTAAGGAAACTTAGTGAAATCGGAATTCGCGTCATTTCCGAAGTTCCGTTTTAAAATGGCCATAACTTGGTCGTTTTAAGTCGGAATTTCGCAAATTATATACCGATTCCTATCTACTTCGGAAGAGCTTTCCAAATATGAAGTTTAAATCAAGTTTTGAAAATATCTAAGCCTCGGAATTGAGGGATCAGATCTGTACAGCGGGTTCCTTGATTCCAAAAATGCGGTTTTGATGAATGCATTTGAGATTCCTAAGTGTAATATGATGCTAAATGCAATGGAAATGATTTTCCCTATCATGAATGTCATGATGTGACCTTAAGGAGTCTATGTTCTTATAACTTTTAGATTTAACGATTTTTAGAAAACAAACTTTCCTTAGAAACCATTTCCTCTCAAAGCTTAGTAAGTGAGTTTACTACATTTGACCACATCTACATTTTGTATGGATTTTCTTTAGGAAAACTCTATTTTGTTTAAAGAATATTTGACCCTATATTAGTTATATCCTAAGGCCTTTATTTCTTTAATAAAATCTACATTTACAAACTTTTAAGTGGGTCTTTTACTATGGGGTTTCCAAAAATCCGAATTTACACAAATCCATTTTCAAGTTGATTCCTTTAGGAAAAATATATTTTATACTTGAAACTTTAAGTATCTATTATACCTATATCCTAAGGACTTCATTTATTTAAGAAAATATCATTTTTGAAGTTGGAAAAATAGTGTTTTCTAACCCTTCATCCATTATTACGAATTTGGTTTTTCATAACTTTTAACTCAAAACTCCTATGGACTTCATCTCTTGTTTTCAACATTTTCTTTAGTAAAAACTCCTTTAGACTCATGAAAATACCACTAATCATTATCTATTACCCATAGGCTTTATTTCTCTTATAAAATATAAGTTTAGAAGTTGTTAAAAGTGTTTTTGACCTTGGTTTTCAAAGTCATCCGAATTTTCAAAAGTCTTTTTCTTGTAAAGTACTTTCTTTTTGACTTCATGGACCCATATATATTAGATCTATACACTAGAAAGTCATTTACTAAAGACAAAAGTGTTAAAGACTATTTATGCACATATGAACAAAATAATAATGAAACTATAAATGCCTACATGCTCATGAGTAACAAGATGATGGATCTACTTTATCAAAAGCTTAAATGAGTTTTAAAAACATAAAAACCATATTTTTATAAAAGATCCTTTGTTTAAAAGACTTTTTGATGGATAAAGTTAAAGCTTTTGATAAGGAAACTCCTTTAAAAGAGATGGATCTACCATGAAATGGTTTGGGATTTTTGTGTTGTTATCTCATTGTTCCTACTACAAGATCATGGGAACATGGAGTTGAGATAACCAAAAATCACCTAGCCATAACAAGGTTTTATGAGTTGGAAGTAGTAGATCATAACTTACTTGAAATGGATAGAAGATAGAAGAGAAAAATGGAAGTTGTGTGGTGTGTGGGGGCTCAAATGTTTCGGCCACAGGGAAAAGAGGAGAGAAGAGAGAGCTTTTGCACTTTAGAAAATTTGGAAAGTGAAGAATGAGGAAAGAGAGAGAAAAGTTAGTTTATATAGAAGGTGAATTAGGTTAAATGAAGAGGAGATTTTTCAAATTGGACAAGGGGAGAGGGGGGCCATATGCGCCGGTTTTGGAGCTTAAAGGGGGGGAAAACTTGTTTGTTTCACTTTGATTTGGCTTGATTTGATCCATGCATCAATTGTCATAAATGAAGTGAAGTGAAGTGACAAAAGGTTATGGAAGAAAGGAGGATGTGATTGATGGTAAGAGTTGGATTTGTAGGGTAGGCTAAAAAAGTAGACTAGGTAGTGTAGGTGTACTTTATGAATAGTAATGAATAGTTGACAAGACAATTTAATTTCCGGTAGTAATGAAATACGAATAAAAAGGCTATAACTGTATTTTTCATAAACCGGAAAATTATGAAAAATATATTTTTGAAATCCTTATTTTATTTCGGTTCTAATGAGTACTCATAAGAATATTTTTGAAATTCTAGTTCCGGGGCACGTTTTTCTATAATGGGTCTCGGGATGACCCGGAATTGAAATTTTCTTAAATCAATATTTTCTTAGTTTGAAATATATTCAAGAATTATAATCAAAAGTAAATTTTCTTAGAAAAGTTTATTAATTGGAAACCGAGGAAAAGCCGGAATTAGGGTTCCTAGTTCTCACTCCAGGCTTGAGCTATTCCGGTTTAGGGTTTTGGTTTCCGGTTCTAGGGTTATCTTAGCTACTTGAAAAACCGGGGTTTACAACCTACCCACCTTAAAAAGAGTTTTGTCCTCAAAACTGAACTGACGTACCTTGATTCTCAAACAACTCGGGGTATTTCCTTCGGATTTCCTCTTCGGCTTCCCAAGTCGCTTCCTCAGAAGTGTGGTTTCTCCACAACACTTTAACGTATCTAATCTCTTTGTTCCGAAGCTTCTGAGTCTTCTTATCCAAGATTTCTACTGGGTGTTCTTCGTAGGTGAGATTTTCCTTTAACCGAATCGGTTCCAACTCCACTATCCGCTCAGGGTCAGGTACATACTTCCTTAACACTGATACGTGGAACACATTATGAACTCCCGACAAACGGCGGCAGGCTAGCCGATAGGCCAAATCTCCCACTCTTTCCAAGATCTCAAAAGGTCCAATATACCTTGGGCTTAACTTCCCTTGAGCCCGCATTCTCTTTATGCTCTTGATTGGGTTTATTTCAAATAGACATGATCGCCTACTTGAAATTCCAGCTCTCTTCTCTTCAGATCAGCCCAACTCTTCTGTCTGTCTTGAGCCTCTTTCATTTTCTGTTGATAACCCGGACTTTGTCTGCTGCTTCTTGAACCAATTCAGGACCAATAGCTAGCTTTTCCACATCATCCCAAAACAGAGGGGACCTACAACGCCGTCCATATAGGGCTTCGTATGGTGGCATCTGAATGGTTGAGTGGTAGCTATTGTTATAGGCAAACTCAATCAGGGGTATATGATTATCCCAACTTCCTTTGAATTCCAATATGCAAGCCCTTAACATATCCTCCAAGGTCTGAATGGTTCGCTCAGACTGTCCATCTGTCTGAGGATGGTAGGCAGTACTGAAATGCAACTTGGTGCCTAGGCTCTTTTGTAGGCTCATCCAGAACTTTGAAACAAATCTTGGATCCCGGTCTGAAATAATCCCTGCGGTATACCATGAAGTCGCACAATCTCTTGATGTAAATCCTAGCCAATTTGTCCAATGAATAGGTCATATTAATTGGTAGGAAGTGTGCTGACTTCGTCAAACGATCCACTATAACCCAGACCGCATCACATCCTGTGGATGTCCTCGGGAATCCACACACAAAGTCCATTGAAATTTGATCCCACTTCCATTCGGGATAGGTAGTGGCTTTAATAATCCACCTGGCCGTTGATGCTCCACTTTGACTTGCTGACACACGGCACACTTCATAACAAAATCTGCCACATCCCTCTTCAATCCATTCCACCAATAGTGGCTTTTTATGTCCTGATACATCTTTGTACCTCCCGGATGCACCGTGTAACCGGAGTTGTGAGCTCGCTCATGATCTCTTTTCAATTCTTCATCTTCCGGTACACACAATCTTCCTTTCATTCTAACCACTTCTTCATCATCCAGGGTAAAGTCACTATACTTCCCTTTGAGTACTTCTTCTTTGATCCTCTTTATCGCCTCATCATATCTTTGGGCTTCCTTAATCCTGTCGATCAAAGTGGGTTCCATAACCAAATTTGCTATCTCCACTTCGACGTCTTGCCCTATGAATTCAATTCTCAACCTTTCGAATTCCTTTATCAGCTCTTTTTGTCTGTGATTAGGCTGCCACTTCTCCATAATTCTTTCTGCTCAAGGCGTCAGCCAGCATTTACCTTTCCCGGGCAGTAATTTATCCCAAATCATAGTCCTTGATGAGTTCCAACCACCGTCTCTGCCTCATATTTAACTCCTTTTGTGTGAACAAATACTTGAGACTCTTGTGATCTGTGTACACTTCACATCTTTGCCCATACAAATAATGTCTCCATAACTTCAAGGCAAAAACCACAGCGGCCAATTCCAAATCGTGTGTGGGATAGTTCTGCTCATGAGGCCTTAATTGCCTGGAGGCATAGGCAATGACTTTCCCTTCTTGCATCAGTACACAACCGAGGCCATTCCTAGAGGCGTCGCTATGCACTGTGTACGGCTTTTCGGGTCGGCAATACCAAAATTGGAGCTGATACTAAGCGCGTTTCAACTCTTGGAAACTTTGCTCCCTCTTATCTGTCCATCGAATTTCTCGTTCTTTTGTCAGTTGAGTCAAAGGTTTGGCAATCTTGGAGAAATCCTTTACAAACTTGCGGTAATAACCAGCCAAACCTAGAAGCTTCTCACTTCGTTACCGTTTCGGGCTGTTTCCAATCCACTACAGCTTGATCTTTTCTGGGTCTACGATATTCCTTCTCCCGTCACTACATGTCCAAGAAAAGATATTCTATCCAACCAAAAATCACACTTGGATAGCTTGGCGTACAACTTATTTTCTCTCAAGGTTTGTAACGCCATTCTTAGATGCTCCTCATGTTGTTCTCTGGTCTTTGAATAGATTAGGATGTCGTCTATGAACACAATTACACATTTATCCAAGAGCGGTTTGTATACTCGGTTCATGAGGTCCATGAATGCAGCAGGTGCATTAGTTAACCAAACGGCATCACTAAGAACTCGTAGTGCCCGTACCGTGTGCGAAAGGCTGTCTTAGGCACATCTTCCGGCTTTATTCTCAACTGGTGATAACCGGAGCGCAAATCAATGCGCGAGAACACACTTGCCCCTTGGAGCTGATCAAAGAGGTCGTCGATTCTTGGAAGGGGGTATCGATTTTTGATGGTGACTTTATTCAATTCCCGATAATCGATACATAATCTCATAGACCCGTCCTTCTTCTTTACAAACAACACCGGTGCGCCCCATGGCGACACGCTGGTCTTACGAATCCTTGATCCAACAGCTCCTGTAATTGGGTCTTTAATTCCTTCAATTCCACCGGAGCCATCCGGTATGGTGCCTTTGATATCGGCTCTGTACCTGCTAGAGTGATTTCAAAATCAATCTCTCTTTTCGGTGGTAAACCGGGTAAGACTTCAGGAAATACATCCTCAAACTCATTCACCACGGGTATGTCACTCTTTTCTCTCTTTCCTCTCTAATCCAGGCATCTTCTATTGGCACAATTTCCTCGTCTTCCATCATTAGCTCGAAGGAGCTTAAACCAAGATCTCTTCGCACCGTGATCTCTCCAAGGAAGTCTACTCTCTCCTTCCTGTGGTCATCAAAACTTATCATCTTCGCTTGACAGTCCACAATGGCTTTAACCTTACTCAGCCAATTCATCCCAAGAATAACTTCATATTTACTCATCTCCAAGACTATCAAATCACTTGTTGAGATGTCCTTGGATTTCTAGCAAACAATCCTTTATTATCTCTCGAGTCGACACAACACTACCTGTGGGTGTCTTAATCCTTAAGGTTGTGGTTGTCATGGCTATGGGTAGACCAAGCCGCTTAGCCAAGCTGGTAGTGATAAAGGAGTGGGTGGCTCCCGTATCAAACAACACATAAGCTTCATTCCCATTTACTCCTATGCGTCCTGTTACCATAAACATTTATCACTACTTGGTCCTAATCACTCAACAACTATCTATTCCAGGGTTTCCATATTTCAGCTTTTCCTCTTACACAGGTTTTAAATTTCCTTTATAAAAACTTGCTACGAAGACAAAGAACTTTATCTTAAAAAGGAACTTGTTACTAACCTGTCACCAGGCCGCCATCCACATCGCCGTCTTGATCCAGCGCGGCCAGCTCCATGCCTTCCTCCTCATCATCCTCGATCATCCATTGGCCTTCAAAATTGTACAGCCGCATACCATGCATGGCCGAGGCTGCACGGCTCCACTTCTGCTACCGGACCTTTGGGTGTTATCATTTCCTGGATTCCCGTAAGGCGGGTAGTTCCACTTTTCCTCTGGGGCACTCGGAGGTTACATGGCCCTTTTCCTTGCAAAGGTAGCAGGTTATAGTCATCTTCTTTGGGCAAGCATAAACCAGATGACCTGCTTCGCCACAAAAGAAACACTTGTCCTTCAGCTGGGGACATTGCCTTGGGTAGTGGCCTCCCTTGCACTTCCAGCAGGAAATATTGGACTTGGTTTGGTTAAACCTCCCACCAGAATTATCCTTAATACCGTGGTAGGGCTTGAACCTTTCCTCTGTAGCTCGAGCTGGAGGCATCAAAGTGCCTTTTCCGAACACTCTTTTGTCCGGTTCAGCATACTTTCTCTTCTTAGCCCCTTCAATCAAACGGGCCTTTTCGATCACCTCAAGGTAGGTCGACAATCCAGATTCATGTATCTTTATCCTTAGGTCCTCATCGAGACCTTCCAGGAACACTTGTTTCTGCAGCTCCTCACTATTCTTGTATGACTCAGGAGCATACTGCAGTAGGTGATTGAATTCCGTTTCATACTGCTCAATCGTCCTGCCTCTTTGTCTCACATGCAGGAAATCTGCGCTGTACCTTACTCGAAGACTGGCGGGGAAATAGTTCCCTAGGAACTCTCTTCGGAAGGTCTCCCAGCTAACTGGGGTTGCCAAACTCCTTCGTTTAGACTCCCACCATACACGTGCATTATATCTTAACATGTATGTGCCGTACTCCAAACGGAGGTGTGGTGGGGTCTCATATGCTGCAAAAGAACGCTCATTTGAGCCAACCAATCTTCCGCCTCATCGGGCTTTCCAAACGCCCCATCAAAGTAGCGGTTACTCTTTATGAAATCAGGGAGGGAACTCCTCTGGTAACCTCTTGGTGGTGGAGGGGGTGGATAACGAGCATTATATGATTGCTCCTCTGGTGGCATGGGAAACTCCTCTTGCATTCTCCTGTATGGAGGGGGTGGTGGAGGTGGTAAAGGTGCAGAACCCCTTAGACTTGGTTCGGAGTTTTGGGGTTGGTTCTGGTTTTGATTCTGGATGAATGCAGCAAACATATTTGTCAAATTCCCAATGGCATTCATCATAGCTGCCTGGGGGTCAGGCTGAGCAGCTTCAGGTATGCTAGCTTGGGGTTGATCTGGTTGATTCGCACTACTAGCCTCACTTGGGAGTGGTTCTTGCTCCCGGTTTCGGTTCCTCCGGTTTCGTCTGTTACATATTGTCTTAATAAGTTTTATTTCTTCTTTAGAGTTTTGCGGTTTATAAAACGTTGGCTAAAGAGTTTTCAAAATTCTAGGAATAATTTAGAGAAATAGAATTCATAAAAAGGCTCAAAGAAAATTTAAAGCTCCAAGTCGTTCACAAAAAGGCTCTTAGTAAAGAAAGAATCATAGCAATCAAAGGAATTCCAAATCAAGAAATCATAATAAAAGAATTTCTGAATCAAATGATGATATGAATGAGATATGTTATGCAATTAAGTATAATGAATGTAGTCTACTACTAATGCAAAAGTATGATGCTTGTGAAACTTCATTCTTGGAATCAACATAAACTTCATTGACTTGTTTGTGCCGTACAAAAGTTGTTTTCAAATAAGCTTGCAAAATTGGACAACACAAAACAATTCTTCCGATACTAGCCAACAACTTCTATCTAATAACATCTAAGGACATGGAAAGGGAAACAGACAAGGAAAACAACATACTAGACCATAAAGAGATCCTAAGGCAATTTGGCATCCCGCATTGCCTACTATTCAAAAGAAACTATTGGACTTATGGGATACTACATCCTTCATTCTAATCAGAGTCGTCTGGTGAGGGGCTGGGAGTCGTCCTCGACTAGAAGATGCTCCATCATCCTTTCGGATGAACTGACTCAAATAGGCCCTAACAGTCAACCTCCTTCTCTGAGCGGGTCGGGCTAGAGGCTCTGGTTCCTCCTCTTCCTCTTCTTCTTCCTCTTCCTCTTCTTCTTCCTCTTCTTCTTCTCTTCTCTTCTTCTCTCACTTCTTGATCTCCTACTTGATTTGTTTCCTCCATATCAACTCTATCATCAGATTCATTCCTAATTCCCATTTCTCTTCTCTTCTCTTCCTGCTTCTTCCCACATCCTACTCCACCTTTCCTGAATTCACTTATCCAAGGGTCAGCTTCATTCATTCCCTCCACAGGTTCTGGAGCTACCGGTTCAGGGGCTACTGCCTCAACCTCAGGGGGTTGCTCGCCTACTGGGTAAATATCTTTCCATACGGTGGGGTCGAATTCTGGTTCTACCCTCCCACTATCGGGTATGTCCAGATCCCTATTGAAATCCCATACAATTGGTTCGGGTGGTGGGTTGGGTTGTTCTGGAGCCACTACTGGAGGGGTAGGGGATCTAGGTATTTCTTCTTCCATCCAGTTTGGGTCCTCTTCTGGGTCTTCCTCCTCCTCAGATTCTTCCACATTATTTTCTTCTCCCTCATTGTTTCCTTCATTCCCTTCATCTTCCTCAACAGCTGGGGCATTAATCAGGTGTACTCCCCCGTTTCCTACTTGTGGAGCTGGAGCTCCTCCTAGGAATGGGATAAGATCAAGGTATCTAGCTTGCCACACAAAATGATTTCTGATATCTGCCAAATTCCAATCCCTATGATCATCCAGGTCATCACGGGCATGTACATAAAGTGGTCCTATACCATGCCAATTCCCAAAGTCTGGGTGGGTGGGACTTCCTTCATTCTTAAGATAAATGTGGCTTCTCTTAACATGGGTTCTCCCGCATATTCTACCATCACCCTCTCTAGGGTATAAATAGTCTCCATGATTGTCCATCTTCTTCTCCTTATTGGATCATATCTTAACTGATCTATCACAGATATCCATCTTGTGTATCTAAGGCCCTCTTTCCATAGCTTATACATCTCTTTTATTGTCCTAGGTCGCTGGACCAATGCAAAGTCTTCACATAAAACCTTAACCGAAGCCGGTATTCCACCATGGTTTCATCTAGTCTTTTGGTGAAGTTCCTAGCTCTTTCTCGGGTTTCACCCAAGGAAACCTACAACACGAAAACTATTAATTAGCCTAGCTTTTAACTCCAATTTTATCCTAGTTACTTAGTTCTAGGTTTGATTTTAACTCTATTGTCATGCCTAATAACCTAGTGCTCTGATACCACTTAAACTGTCACGCCCCATAGGGTACCCTAAACGTAACAGTCCGCCACATGCCATATAAGATTCCCGAATTACCACCTTAGTCTTTCGGAAGTCTCATATAGATGTAAGGCGTACCTTTACACAATAGAGTACAAGTCCGAATGGAGATAAAAGCTTAATTTGGCATGCATGGGCAATAGGATATAATTCATGAACATAAATAAATATTACATAATTCTAAGGGGCATTCCCCCGCAAAAGAATATTTAGCGGTCCATTACAGTCATCCAAGTCTTAGAAGTTTTCTATGGAAGTCTAATACAAAAATTATAACTTCTAGGGAAAACTCCTAGCTTCGTACCTGTTCAGCCGGGTCTCTTCGCCTAAGCCATAAATGCGTAAGCTGCAAAAGGAATGGTCTGTAGGGATGTAAGCTAACTAGCTTAGTGAGTGTAATCTCCCACAAAAACATTTATATCACAACAATTCAACCAAGTTATTAATCAAGCAAGTGTATGCATCAAACACATGAGTTCAACATACATATGACCAACCGGAAATCATATGTGGATGGAATTGCGCCCTCCATCCCGGGTTAGCAGATTAACGAATCCTGCGGTACGACAATATCCCGTTTATGGCTCACGGCTAACCTACGATTATCGATGTCGTTTATGGTTCACGACTAACCTACGATTATTCGATGTCGTTTATGGTTCACGACTAACCTACGATTATTCGATGTCGTTTATGGTTCACGACTAACCTACAAATGCTCATGCTCCATCCCCTTGTGATATGCACATGTCAATTTATCATTTACTCAAGTAGTTGATTAAGCCAATTTACTTAGGCGATCAATCAATTTATCAGACAATCCATCATAGCTAACTATACAATCAAAGTTTATCACCCGGTTTCGATATTCTTAATTTGTTTCTCATATCAACAACAATCATATAATTTCCCAATAATCCCCATTATTCATATTCCATTCAATTGACCTACATTCTAGTGCACTACTTTACAAGCACATACAATAAATGAATTGGGAAGAAAAACTCACTCCGCCATCGGTACTCCGGTCTTCTAGTAGTAATAGTCCGGAGGTAACTCGTCACCGTCCACGGGTTCACCTATTCATATAAGAAATTACCCTAATAAGTATTCTATCAACTTAGGACACTAAAACTCTAAGGAAACTTAGTGAAATCGGAATTCGCGTCATTTCCGAAGTTCCGTTTTAAAATGGCCATAACTTGGTCGTTTTAAGTCGGAATTTCGCAAATTATATACCGATTCCTATCTACTTCGGAAGAGCTTTCCAAATATGAAGTTTAAATCAAGTTTTGAAAATATCTAAGCCTCGGAATTGAGGGATCAGATCTGTACAGCGGGTTCCTTGATTCCAAAAATGCGGTTTTGATGAATGCATTTGAGATTCCTAAGTGTAATATGATGCTAAATGCAATGGTAATGATTTTCCCTATCATGAATGTCATGATGTGAACCTTAAGAGTCTATGTTCTTATAACTTTTAGATTTAACGATTTTTAGAAAACAAACTTTCCTTAGAAACCATTTCCTCTCAAAGCTTAGTAAGTGAGTTTACTACATTTGACCACATTTACATTTTGTATGGATTTTCTTTAGGAAAACTCTATTTTGTTTAAAGAATATTTGACCCTATATTAGTTATATCCTAAGGCCTTTATTTCTTTAATAAAATCTACATTTACAAACTTTTAAGTGGGTCTTTTACTATGGGGTTTCCAAAAATCCGAATTTACACAAGTCCATTTTCAAGTTGATTCCTTTAGAAAAATATACTTTATACTTGAAACTTTAAGTATCTATTATACCTATATCCTAAGGACTTCATTTATTTAAGAAAATATCATTTTTGAAGTTGGAAAAATAGTGTTTTCTAACCCTTCATCCATTATTACGAATTTGGTTTTTCATAACTTTTAACTCAAAACTCCTATGAACTTCATCTCTTGTTTTCAACATTTTCTTTAGTAGAAACTCCTTTAGACTCATGAAAAATACCACTAATCATTATCTATTACCCATAGGCTTTATTTCTCTTATAAAATATAAGTTTAGAAGTTGTTAAAAGTGTTTTTGACCTTGGTTTTCAAAGTCATCCGAATTTTCAAAAGTCTTTTTCTTGTAAAGTACTTTCCTTTTTGACTTCATGGACCCATATATATGTAGATCTATACACTAGAAAGTCATTTACTAAAGACAAAAGTGTTAAAGACTATTTATGCACATATGAACAAAATAATAATGAAGCTATAAATGCCTACATGCTCATGAGTAACAAGATGATGGATTTACATTATCAAAAGCTTAAATGAGTTTTAAAACATAAAAACCATATTTTATAAAAGATCCTTTGTTTAAAAGACTTTTTGATGGATAAAGTTAAAGCTTTTGATAAGGAAACTCCTTTAAAGGATGGATCTACCATGAAATGGTTTGGGATTTTTGTGTTGTTATCTCATTGTTCCTACTACAAGATCATGGGAACATGGAGTTGAGATAACCAAAAATCACCTAGCCATAACAAGGTTTTATGAGTTGGAAGTAGTAGATCATAACTTACTTGAAATGGGTAGAAGATAGAAGAGAAAAATGAGAAGTTGTGTGGATGTGTGGGGGCTTCAAATGTTTCGGCCAAAGAGGGAAAAGAGGAGAGAAGAGAGAGCTTTTGCACTTTAGAAAAATTTGGAAAGTGAAGAATGAGGAAAGAGAGAGAAAAGTTAGTTTATATAGAAGGTGAATTAGGTTAAATGAAGAGGAGATTTTTCAAATTGGACAAGGGGAGAGGAGGGCCATATGCGCCGGTTTTGGAGCTTAAAGGGGGGGAAAACTTGTTTTTTCACTTTGATTTGGCTTGATTTGATCCATGCATCAATTGTCATAAATGAAGTGAAGTGAAGTGACAAAAGGTTATGGAAGAAAGGAGGAGAAGTGATTGATGGTAAGAGTTGGATTTGTAGGGTAGGCTACAAAAAGTAGACTAGGTAGTGTAGGTGTACTTTATGAATAGTAAAGAATAGTTGACAAGACAATTTAATTTCCGGTAGTAATGAAATACGAATAAAAAGGCTAAAACTGTATTTTTCATAAACCGGAAAATTATGAAAAATATATTTTTGAAATCCTTATTTTATTTCGGTTCTAATGAGTACTCATAAGAATATTTTTGAATTTCTAGTTCCGGGGCACGTTTTTCTATAATGGGTCTCGGGATGACCCGGAATTGAAATTTTCTCAAAATCAGATATTTTCTTAGCTTGAAATATATTCAAGAATTATAATCAAAAGTAAATTTTCTTAGAAAAGTTTATTAACTGGAAACCTAGGAAAAGCCGGAATTAGGGTTCCTAATTCTCACTCCAGGCTTGAGCTATTCCGGTTTAGGGTTTTGGTTTCCGGTTCTAGGGTTATCTTAGCTACTTGAAAAAAAACCGGGGTTTACAAGCCCCTTGCAGCTGGTCAAACAAATCATCAATTCTTGGCAGGGGATACCGATTCTTAACAGTCACTTTATTCAACTCCCGGTAGTCGATACACAATCTCATCGATCCGTCTTTCTTCTTTACAAACAAAGCGGGTGCGCCCCATGGCGATACACTCGGTCTTATGAATTCTTGATCCAGGAGTTCTTGCAACTGTGTCTTTAGCTCCTTCAACTCAGCTGGTGCCATCCGGTAGGGCGTTTTAGATATCGGTTCGGTGTTTGGAGCCAAAACAATTTCAAAATCAATTTCCCTTTTTGGTGGTAATCCTGGCAAAATTTCTGGGAACACATCCAAGTATTCATTCACTACTGGAATATCCTTTTCCTCACGGGTTTCCCCTTCATCCAAGACACCCTCAATCGGTATTATCTCTTCATCCTCCATCATCAACTCAAACTAGCTTAGATCAAACCTTATTGGGATTAGGTTTCTCCCACAAATTCTACTTTTTCTCCCGATTGATCATAAAAACATACTGTCCTCTTTTGGCAATCCACTATTGCTTTCACTTTACTTAGCCAACTCATTCCGAGGATGACTTCGTATTTGCTCATTTCCAACATTATTAAATCACTTTTGGAGTGGTGACCATGGACTTCCAATGGATAATCGTTTATCAGTTCTCGGGTTGACACAACACTCCTTGTGGGGGTCTTAATCCTCAAACTAACCGTGGTTGTGGCTATAGGCAATCCAAGTCGGTTGGCCAAACTATTGGTGATGAATGAGTGGGTTGCTTCTGTGTTAAATAAAACATAAGCCTCTACGCTATTCACCTGTATGTGTCCTGAGGTCAACAAATACCCATCACATATGAACCCTAAAATACTCTTAAGGCTATCCACATAGGGTCTCTACTTCCAGCTTTCCCATAACATATTCAATTTCATTTAGACAATAATTCAAATTAAATAACTTAAATTTCAACTTAGGAGGGGTTTCCGCTACTAACCTGTCACCAGGCCGCCGTTAGCATTCTCGCTTTGATCCAAAGCTGCCAACTCCACTTCCTCATCTTCGTCTTCTTCCACCATCCATTGGCCCTCCAAATTGTACAGCCTCATCCCATGCATCGCTGAAGCTGCTCGACTCCCGCTTTTGTTACTAGACCTCATGGGGTTGGTATTACTAGAGGTTCCAAAGGGTCGAGCGGCCACGCTTTTCCGTTGAGAACATTCGGAAGCTAAGTGCCCTTTTTCCTTGCAAATAAAGCAAGTCACGGCCAGCTTCTTCGGGCATATATAAACCATGTGGCCAGTATCACCACAAAAGTAACATTTGTTCCTCAACAGTGGGCATTGTCTGGGAGCATGCGTCCCCTTACATTTCCAGCACGTGACATTGGTCCTGAACTGGGTCAGCTTGCTGCTAGACTCCTCCTTAAACCCTTGGTACGGTCTGTACCTTTTTCCCTTGAACCCTGAGCTCGAGGCGTCAAACGGCCTCTTTCCAAATACCCTCTTTTCAGGCTCCTGATACTTCCTTTTCCTGGCCCCTTCAATTACCCGGGCCTTTTCTACCATCTCAGGGTAGGTCCTTACTCCAAACTCTTCCAACTTAATCCGCAATTCCTCATCTAAGCCTCCCAGGAACACTTGCTTCTTCAACTTTTCGCTATCCCTAAAAGACTCAGGTGCATACTGTAGCAAGTGAACGAACTCAGTTTCGTACTGTTCTACCAATCTCCCCTCCTGCTTAACATGGAGGAAATCAGCACTATATTTCACCCTCAAGCTGGAGGGAAAATAATTGTTCAGAAATTCCCGGCGAAAGGTTTCCCAAGTGGCCGGGAAGTTAAGTTCCTTCTCTTGGAATCCCACCAGACCCGTGCATTATATCTCAGCATATAGGTCCCATATTCCAACTGCAGATAAGGTGGGATCTCGTATGCAGTAAAAGAACGCTCAACTTGAGCCAACCAGTCCTCGGCTTCATCCGGTTTACTGAATGCTCCATCAAAATACCAGTTGCTCTTAATAAAGTCTGGTAAAGAGCTTCGGTGGGGTCTCCTGTATGGCGGGGGTGTGGCAATGGCACATTATAGGAATGCTCCTCTTGTGGAGCCGGGGCCTTTGCAGTCATTTCCCTGATCTGCGGTGGTGGATGTAGGGTCGAATCCCAGGCACTTTGACCTAGGTGTGGGTTCTGAACTGGATTCTGATTCTGGATGAAAGTGTTCAAAAGATTGGTCAATTGTCCAATCGCATTTAGCACATCACCCTATTGATTTTGGGGTGCAGCTCCTTAGGGGTTAGGTTGTGGCATAACCGGTTGATCGGCTTCATTCGGATTAGACCCTTGTTCCCGATTCTGAATCCGTCGGTTTCGTCTGTTTATACATTATTTAATGAATTTTTAGTATCTTTAGTAGATTTTTGATTTTGAAAGGACTAGATTTGTTAACAAGGTTTAAAAGTTGCGAAAATCTGGAAATCATACTTAGAAAGAATGAAATTTCACAATTCCATATAATCACAGGGAGAATAAAAGAATCCACACATAGAGTAACAAGTTAAAATTTCACAACAATAATGCGAATGAATGAATGCTCATGCAATCTATATGCGGTTAATGTTCTCTTATGCCTCATGACTAGCATGCATGCTTTTCACAACTCCCTTCCTTTGAAATAAACACGATCTTTTCATTACTTTAGCGAGCCATACAAATATTACATCAAGATTTTTGTCCCCAAAATTTGGCTAGCTAAGTTCCAATTCCGATTCTAAACAATTTCCCTATTCTCGAAAACATGACAAAATACAGGGAAAAAGAACAAATAAAATACTAACTATCCTGAAATCCTAAGGCAAATTGGCATCTCGCATTGCCTACTACAAAATAAGAAGATCAGGACTCCTCTTGGACTTCATGGGTTAGCTATCATCCCGGTCTCTACTCATCACTAGAGTCATCGGGGGTCGAGCTAGGAGGTCGTCTCCTGCTGGAAGAACCACCGTCGTCCCGCCGGATAAACAAACTAAGGTACTCCCTCGTAGTCATCCTTCGTTTCCTAGTAGGTCGGACTAGGGTTCCTGGTCTTCACTTTCCTCCTCTTCCTCGGTACCTTGCCCTTCCTCGGGCTCACATCATTCTCCTCACCTCTAACTTCCTCACTCACCTGAGTCTCTACTACCTCATTCTCTCTTACTGGCTCTCCACCCATGCCTTCTACCTCCATAGGCTCGGGGCTACAGGTTCAGCTACTACCATATCAAGTACGGGGGGATTTTCACCTTCTACATAAACGTCTCTCCACATCATAGGGTCAAACTCGGGTTCCACCCTACCGCTATCGGGTATCTCCAGCTCCCGATTAAAATCCCATACAATTGGGTTGGGTTCTGGATTCACTTCAGCCTCCGGCTCGACAGGTGGGGTAGGGGTTCTAGGAACTACATTCTCTTCCCAGTTAGGATCCTCCTCGGGTCCACTTCCTCTTCCTCTCTTCCTCATCCTCACCAATTACGGCGCTCCATTCAATTGCATGCTTATATCAATGGCTGGAGGTGGAGCTATCACTCGAGGTGGGAGGATATCTAAGTATACCGCATGCCAAATGATATGGTTACATGCGTCTGCCATGTTTCAATCATGGTGGTCGTATAGGTTGTCGTGAGCATACACATATAAGGGTCCTATAGGGATCCATACTCTAAAATCTGGAGGGGTTCGGTTTACTCCACCCTTCAAAATAAATGTAGCTTCTTTAGTCATGGGCTCACGCCCATAATCAACCATAATCCTCTCCAAGGTATAAATTGTCTCCAATTTTGTCCAACTCCTCCTCCCCATGGGATCATACCTTAATCGATCAACTACAGCAGCCCATCTTGTGTATCTCAATCCATCCTTCCACAGTTTGTACATTTCCCCTATAGTCCGAGGATGTCTGGCTAGGGCAAAGTCTTTGCACAATTCACTTAACCTTAACCTGTACTCTACCATCGTCTCATCATTTCTCTTAGTGAAGTTCCTGGCCCTCCCTGGTCTCACCCAAGGAGACCTACAACAATATAATACTCCTAATCTGACTTAGCAAGGAAACATTTTTAACTCCATTTAACCTATTAGTTAGGTTTCTAAGTCCGGCTTCTTTTAATTCTATTGTCTTGTTTTATAACCTAGTGCTCTGATACCAACTTAAACTGTCACGCCCCGTAGGGTATCCTAAACGTAACAGCCCGCCACATACTAAATAAGACTCTCGAGTTCCCTACCCGAGCCCTTCGGGAGTCTTAAGTAGATGGAAAGCGTTCCTTTACGACAATAGAATACTTCAACAAATGGAGTTATACAGTTTAATGTGGCATTCATTAGCCATAGGTAATAAATCAAAACGCATAATTTATAATTTACAAAATCTAAGGGGCATTCCCCCGTAAAATAATAACAAGTCCATTACAGTCATCCAGAGTTCATAGTTTCCAACGGAAGTCTATACAAAAGAAATGGAGTAAACTTCTATGGGAAACTCCTATCTCCGGTACCTGTGCTGTGGCTTGCCTCGGTCTAAGCCATATAAACTCGTGCTGCAATAGATAAAAACTATGGGGGCGTAAGCTAACTAGCTTAGTGAGTAATAACTTCCATAACACAATTATGTACAATTCATTCAATCAAGTAACTATTCACGCAAGTGTATGCATCATACAAATGAATTCAACAAACATATGACCAACCGGAAATCATATGTGGATGGACTAGCGCCCTCCATCTCGGGTTAGCAGATTAACGAATCCTGCGGTACGACGCCGTTTAAGCTCACGGTCAACTGAACAATAACTCGTTTAATGGATCACGCTTAGCCAACAATTTCGTTTTTTGGATCACGATTAACCAACATATTCGTTTTATGGATCACGAAAAAACAACCAATGCTAATGCTCCATCCCCATCGTGATATGAATGAATCAAATTTCAATTGAAGTCGAATATATATTAGTTCAATTCTTTTAGGCGGCCAACAAGTATTCGCAGACATTCCATATGAAATACTAGCTAATCATTCAATAGCTTAGCACCCGGTTTCGATATTCCTTAAGTTCCATTTCACACAACAATAGCAGACAAATATATAATTCCCATAAACCCATCATGCATATCCATTTTCGTCTTTGCCTACATCACTAGTGCCACTACATTACAATCACAACCATTAATTGAGAGTGGAAGTAAAAACTCACTCGGCCATTGGACGCCGGTCTTTCTAATAGTAATAGTCGGGAGGTACGGTGTCGTCCTGCTCGGGATCACCTACCAAGCAAGAATAATCCTAATGAGTTCTCATTATGTAACTAAATCAAGTTATAAATCTAAACTAGATGAATTCGGATTTCTCGTTATTTGCGGAAGCTCCGACTTAAAACGGCCATAACTTGGTCATTTTAACTCGGAATTTCGCAAATTTTATATCGATCTCTATCTACTTCGAAAGATCTATCTATTTATAATGTTAAATTCAAGTTTTGAAAATAGTAAGGTCACGGAACAGTGGGATCAGTTCTGTTCGGTCACTTTATCCAATCCGAAAAATTGTTTCGCTTTTGATAAAAAAAAGTTCCTAGTTGATGATTCATAGATGATTGGTATGGAAATGAGTTCCTAGATTGAATGCCATGTAATGAACTCAATATATGCATGGTCATGATGATTTTGTGATAATAAACTCTTATGAACTCCTAAGTGTTGGAAAATTTCATAAAGGTTATTTCTAAGAAGCTATTCTTCCACTTTATACTTCTTAGGGTTTCTTTGACTTTTGATCTTGTAATCCACTTGTTATCTAACTAAAAAATAAGTTCTCAAAGTCTATATTAATCATGGCCTTCATTCATGCATAAAAATTTCCATTTTTCATTTGGTAAACATGTTTTTAAACAAGCTTTTTGTAAAAAATCCGAATTTTTGAAATTTCATTTTCTTGCATTTTTCTTATGGAAAAACTTGTCTAATGAATTAAAAATTGAAGCTCTAATATATATATTATCTAAGGACTTCATTTAGCTTATAAAACATCCAATTTAGACTTAGATAGTAAGTGTTCTTGTAGGCATGAACCTAAATTACGAATTTGACTATTGATTCACACATCAATATTTTTCATTCTAATTCCACCACTTATTTTACATTCCTATCATGCCTAAACTCACCCAAGCTTATGAAAATCATTCTTTTAAGATATCTATTACATATACCCTTCATTTTTCTTATGAAATATGAGTTAGAAAATGATTTTGGTGGCTTTAAAGGTAGGGTTCCACTTTCATCCGAATTTCCAACATTGCATATTTAACAAAACCTTTCCTTTTTCAATATTCTTGCTTCCTAAATGTGAAGATCTACTATCTAACATCTCTATACATGAACAAGACTACATTTTTATGATCATCAATGCATAGAAAACAAAATAAACCTATGATCATGCATGTACATGAAGATGTGGATGTCTAAACTTTAGATCTACTATATATAATGCATGAATCATGGATCTCATGGCATGAACAACAATATATATGCAAGATCTCTACTTTACATGCATGAACAAGAGGATAATTCAACCAAAACTCTTCCAAATACTAGATCCACTTCTTGTGATGGCTTGAGATTCTTGTAGTAGTGTTTTCATGTCCCTTGCTTATGCTCATTGGGATTTAAATGAGAAAACACACAAGAACGATCTTGCCATTACAAGATTTGGGATCAACAAGACTTAAATACACATACCAATGGAGTCTTAAAGGAGAAAAGAGAAGGGAATGAGTTGAAAATGTGTGAGGAAGGGGGAGAGGGGCTCACGGCAATCTAAGGGAGAAAAGAGAGGGTTTTTCCTTCTTCTACAATTTTCAAACAAGAAGAAATGAAGAGAGAGAGAGAGAAAAATATGTTTATATATGTAGAAATTAGGGAAAACGCGGGGGGGGAGGAGGGGGGGGCTTGGGGGCGGGGGGGTTGTGCGCCGGCCACATCCATGTGTGTGTGTGTGTGTGTTTTAAAATTTGATATTTGTAATTTAGTAAATTAAAATGTAATAAATGTGATAATTATTTAAGAGACAAAATTTCTTGGAAAAGAAAATTGAAATGAGTAGTTGTAAAGATGTAAGAATAGGGTATGGGTAGTGTATAGTGTAGGTTGTACTTGTGAATAGTAGACAAGATATCTACTTTACTGGTTGTACCGAAAACATGGGAAAAGCTATAACTGTAATTTTTATAGCTCGAAAAATTATGAAATTGATATTTTTGGAATCCTTATAAAATTACGATTCAAATGAATATTCCGGAACATTTTTCTGAATCCGTGGTCCGGGGCACGCTTTTCCGTAATTGAGCTCGGGAAGGCTCGGAATTGAAAAATTCCCGAATTTAAAACTTTTAAAGGTTTAAAATGTGCTTTAAAACAATAATTCAAATTCAATTACTTTATAAAATTTCTTTTATTATGAAACCGAAGGAAAGCCGGATTTAGGGTTTCTGGGCTTCACTCACTAGACTCAACTGGATCGGATTAGGGTTTCGCTTCCAACTTCCGGGGTTTCTTGACTACTGAGAATACCGGGGTTTACAACGAGTGTCTAACACTTAGATCTACCACATATGGTGCATGAATCATGAGTTTCATGGCATGAACATAAATTTCTATGCAAGATCCCTACTTTAAATGCATGAAGATAACATTATCTCAACAAAAACTCTTTTAAACACTAGGTCCACTTCTTGTGATGGCTTGATATTCTTGTACAAGTGTTTTCATGTCCCTAGCACATGCTCATTGGGATTAAATGTGAAAAACACACAAGAATGGTCTTGCCATTATAAGATAATGTAGGAATAAGGTTTAGAATCATCACCTAAATGGAGATGTAGAGATGAAAAGAAGAGGAAATGAGTTTGTGTGTGTGAGTGTGAGAGGAGGAAGGGGTCACGGCAACATAGAGGGAAAGAAGAGAGGGTTTTCACTTTTGTAAAATTTTAGAAGAGTGAAAATGAGGAGAGAGAGAGAGAAAAAGGAGCTTATGTATTACATGCATTAGGGTTTTAATTGTAATAAAGAAGTAAAAATAAAACAAAATGAGAGGGAAATGGGGAGGGGGTGCGCTGGCCATGAGGGGGTGAGAGAGAGAGAGAGATTTGAAATTTTGATAAAATTTGTAATTTATGTAATAAAATGTAATAAATGTAATAATTATTTAGGAAACAAAATTTCTTGGAAAAGAAAATTGAAATGAGTAGTTGTAAGGATGTAAGAATAGGGTATGGGTCGTGTGTGGTGTAGGTTGTACTTGTGAATAGTAGACAAGATATCTACTTTACCGGTTGTAACGAAAATACAGGAAAAAGGCTATAACTGTAACTTTTATAGCCCGGAAAATTATAAAATTAATATTTTTGAAACCCTTATAAAATTTCGGTTCTAATGAATATTCCAGAATACTTTTATGAGTTTGTGGTCCCAGGGCACGTTTTTCCGTAATTGAGCTTGGGAATGCCTGAAATTGAAAAGTTCCTGAATTTAAAACTTCCTAAGGTTTAAAATATACTTTAAAACAATAATTCATATTCATTTACTTTATAAAACTTCTTTTATTATGAACCCGAAGGAAAGCTGGATTTAGGGTTCCTAAGCTTCTCTCACTAGACTTAAACTGGATTGGATTAGGGTTTCGCTTTTCAACTCCCGGGGTTTACTTCACTATTGAGAATACCGGGGTTTACTCTATTGGATCACCGATCTCTTAGTAAAAGTAATCCGGTGGTAAGGAATCGTCGATTTCAGGGTCACCTAAAAAGGAAGAAATACTTTAATAAGTATTTCAACTCAAACTAATCCAAATGATCTTATACAAACTATCAAAATCGTAATTCTCATCCTAAGTGGGAATTCCAACTTAAAATGGCTATAACTTGGTCGTTTTAACTCGGAATTTAGCAAATTATATATCGATTTCTATCTACTTTAAAAGATATATCTAATTCTAATATCATATTTAAGCTTTGAAAAATTTGAAGCTTCAAAAAGATTGGATCAGATCAGACAGTAGCAAATTCCAATTCTGACAAATAGTTTTGTAAATGTTTGTAATGTTCCTATTATATAGATCAACTATACATGCAATGTTGATGATTTCCTATCATGAATGGTATGTTATGAGCTTGATATATGCATGATTTTCACAATATTTTCTAAAAGGAGATTTTAGAAACTTTTTATTTGTAAGATTCCATGGCTATTTACTTTTAAGAAAACTAGTTTCCTAACTTTGATAATTTCCATTTGTTTTGGATTTATTTCTTAAGAAAATATAATTATCTATGTTAAAATTGAGTCTTCATTATATCTATTACTTATGACCTTCATTTCTACATAAAAATTCCCATTTTATACTTTGTAAACATGTCTTCAAATATAGTTTATCCCAAAATCCGAATTTTGTCAAAATTGTTTTTGTGGTGATTCCTTTAAGTAAAAATCATTTGATACTTAGAAAATTAAGGCTCAACCATACTTAGCCACTAAGGACTTCATTTCTTTAATGAAACTTCTATTTTAAGTTTGGAAAGTAAGTGTTTTCATGCCATTACTCTATTATTACGAATTTCTCAAAAGGACAAGCAACTCAAATTTTCTTACTTTATTTCTACAAATGCATCATGTATATATGTATTACCTACAAGCTATTGTTATGAAGGTTATGAGATGATCTATCTATATGCATACATATAGTACCAAGAATTCTTTTTGAAAACTTTTACTTTGCAAAACTTTGAATTTTACTAGACTTAAGAAAATTAGTTTTTCTTCTTGTAAAATCATACTTACTTTTATCAAAACTCAACCTTGATGACCTATATAACCATTACCTTCATTATTTCAATAAAAACCTTTATTTTGGGGTTAGAAAATAGATGTTTATATAGTTGGTTTGCCAAAGTACGAATTTTACAAAATTTTAAAGTATAAAAACATTGTTTGACTTATTATTGGAAATCATTTGTTGTTCTAAGATTATATTTTGATAAACCTCTCTTATCCTTGTCAAAAATTGGTCTTTATTACATGTATTCCCTAGGACTTCTATTTTCCTATAAAAATTATCATTTCGGCATTTGGAAATAGGTGTTTAAATGGTGGCTATTTTCAAATCCGAATTTTGAAAAATTCATTTGGGTTTGTTTTCTTTGTAAAACTCATTTAGTCTTTCAAAAACCATTTCCTAATCAAAGCTACCCCTTAAGGCTTCCATTTCTTCACTAAAAATCTTGTTTTGAAGTTATAAAACGGGTTTTCAAAATTAGTCTTGGTTGAGATCCGAATTTACAAAATTTATTTTTGGACATATCTTTGGATAAAATCGATCTAAACTTATGAAAAATCATCCTTTACATATCTTATCTCAAGAGCCTTTCATATCTTGAATAAAAACTTCATTTTTAAGTTTGAAAACATGTTTTTAAACTATGCCTTGGCCTAAATCCGAAAATAGAGTTTTGTTATAAAAAATAATCTTTGAAAATCATCTTTGAACCATATAAAATGAAGTCTTAATGATATATATATATATATATATATATATTAAGCCTTCATTATCTCAAGTAAAAATTTCATTTTGACACTTGGAAAGTGGTTTTAAAAATGGGTCTTGTTTAGATACGAATTTCACTATTTTTGTTTATTTAAAAACTAAGATCTACACTTTTTATGAGCATAAATATAAAAGAAGTCCATAGTAGTAAGCTATAAACTCATAGATCTAAACATAAACATGATCAAAGTTACATAAAAGCTAGATTTATAAAATATAACTACTTCTAACAAGAAAATAATCTCATGGATAAGAGGAGTGTTTCATTTTGGCATCATCATCCTTAGCTTTTAAGCTCATGGAAAGTCATTTGATGCATGAAACTCTCACTATACTTTACCTATATCATCTATGGAAGCTTTGGACAAGAGTTTTATCAAAGGATCTTAAAGAAATATATGTGGGAGCTCAAATAAGAAATAGGGGCAGTAAGGTTTCCATGTAAGAACAAGAGAAAATAAGAGAGAAAGTATAAGGAATAGTAAAGAGATGCAGGTGTAAGTGAAAGAGAGAGATAGAATGAGTTAAAGACTCATTAAATGAAGTAAAAAATAAATAAATGGGCAGCAAATAAAGGACCAAGGCAAGCGTGAAATAGAGGAGAAGAGAGAGAAGTTTGGTTGGTTTTTGACTTGAAAATGTAATGTATAATTAGTGTGTAAGTGTTGCTTCTTAAAAAAGGTTGAAAGAGATTTATTTTAATCAATTTGGAGTAATTCAAAGGACAAAAGGCAGCAAAAGAAGTAAAAAAAAAAAAAAATTCTCTCATGAAGTGTGGAATAAAGTGTAGAAAGATTGAAATGAAAAAGAAGTGATGTGTGAAAGGTGTACTTAAAAGTATGGGTTGTAAGAGTACTTTCTTAATAAAATAAAATAAAAATAGAAAATTCATTCCAAATATTTGTAGAAGATTTTTCATAATTAAAAGAAGATAATTTATTTATTTATTTTAGCGAATTATCAAATAAGTTACCGGTATGATCAAAATATGCGAATATGAGCTATAATTGATATTTTTTATAACCCGAAAAATTATAAAATAATATTTAATAAAAATAAAAAAAATTTTCAATTATTAAATTAATTTTTTTATTTTTAATATTGGGTCTTAAACAGAAACTGATCCCGTAAAAACCCGAAACGAACTAAATATTGGAAAAATGGAATTTTCTAGGATATATAAAATATTTATCTAAAAATATAAGGGTTTATAAGAATAATAAAATTGTGTAATGAATAGTAGTGAGTAGTACAAAAGACTAGTTAATTACCAGTAGTAATGAAATACGAATATAATTGCAAAATCAGATAATTCTAGTTATCAAAAAATTATAAAACTTATATTTTTGAAATCCTTATGAAAATACTAGTCTAATGGTATTAATGATATATTTTTTATATCTCGAGCCTCGAGACACGCTTTTCAAAGTCTGTATCTAAACGAGTTCGAAATAGGTCAAAAATTTACCAATCTGATATTTTTTAAGCGACCTTATTTACTATGAGCTACTCTACATACTTAAACTATACCTTGGCCTCTAGGGCTAAGAGTGAGAGATTGCCGGACTAAAACTACTATATTCCACTTAGGGTTCCCGGGTGATTTTCCGGTTTAAGTCTTTGCCAATTTGGAAACTGGGGGTTTATATTTATACAATATATTTAATTTGAGATATTTATTTTAAATTTTATTTTTGTAAGTATTTTAATATCTCTCAATGTTTTTAAAATTCTTGAATTGAGTTTTATTTTCGAAGGTTTATTGTTATTTACTTTTTAATAATTTGTTTTTAGGTTCTATATTACCTAATTTTACAATTCATAGTTGAGTATGGAATTTGTCGTACGTAGTGGTTTTGAATTTGAAGACTGTTGAGTTCTCATTTTATTTTTAAGGAATCTCATTTTCTCAAAATTAAGAAATTTCTGTATTCATTCGTGATTTAGGACTAGTCGAAGTTCAGTTTTAATTTGGAGTTACTTTTATGGTTTATTTTTTAAGTTCATTTTGGAATTATTTACTAAAATTTTTCGGGGCTTACATGTATCAACTAGAAATTGTGTGTGGGTAGGTACCTGTATCAACCATAATATAAATGAGAAAAATTGAAATATATGGTTGTATGGGCTTAAAACACCTAACCTCGAATGGAGGGCATAAATCTATTGAACATAAGGCTTCCAGAAAGTCTTATATATTGTATGCTTACGTGCTTGTGCATTTTATATGATTGTTATTATAACTTGCCTGATATATATTGCTTGTTGAGTATTTAACTTTTGGAAGTAAAACTCACTAAGCTCGTAAGCTTATACTCCTATAGTTTCCTGTTGCAGTATGAATATTTGTGGCTATCTCTGAGAAACCACTTTCCTCAAGTACAGCTTTTTGAATTTAAGGAGCTTTTTGAAGAAGTCGGGACCTAGATGTAGGCATAGACTTCTAGTTGAATCTCCTTAATCGATATATATAATGGTTGTTGTAAGAGACTTTTGAAGACTTAAGAACTCTTAATATGTTTTACGGAGGTATGCCCCTTAGATCATGTAATAGATTTATCCGGTTATAGCTGTTATGATTTACATTCTTATTGATATATATGTCTCCTTAAGCTATTTCGATTCAGAGTATGGTTCCCTATATGTTGAACGTGAGCCTTACACTCGATTTTTAAACTCATGGAATGACTAAGGATGTCATACTTAATTTAGATATTGAGTGTGGCGGACTATCACTGTCACGCCCCGAAGGGTACCCTAAACGTGGTAGTCCGCCGTACACAATATTAAAGCCTAAGAATGACCACCTCAGTCATGCGAAGGCTTCCATACTATGTACAAGACATCTAACACATGGAGGAGACACATCGAGTAATACATTTTATATTGGTAAACTTGAGTCACAATGTAAAGGAACTACACTTCACTATACTTCAAATACAAATCATTATACTTCAATTACATTCATCAAAGATTCCACTACATAAAACTATTACAAGGCAATTCATAAAACCTAGCTCATAACTTCAAACATTCTTATTCCTTGCAGGAATCCCGAAGTCATTCCCGTCTCCAACCATCTCGGTCCCCACTTAGCATTCTTGAGATTACCTGCTCATTTAAACAACTATTGGGGTATAAGCTACACTAGCTTAGTGAAATTTTCTTAATTCTGTACCACAACAAACAAGTTGTAATCAACCATATGCTATGCATGAACAAACACATGAGCAAACAATTATGTGTGGGTGTCCAGAACCCACACACAAAATGGATTTACGCCCTCCGTATCTTGGGTTAGGGATGGTATTGAAGTCTACACGATCGCTGCTAGTCTCCAAGCCTCGCTCATAGCACTCGACTCGGCTAACTCATCCAAGGAATGCATCCACATGCGCCTTAGTACCCATGAATGAGCTCGGCACTGGTCTCGTATCCAAAAGAGTTATCAACGGACCATACCAATCGACTCCTGCGTAGGAGTAGCATGCTACCAAATGCAATGTCCGATGCGATGCATGACCAATTTAATTTTTGCTTAAGTCCAAATATTCATACATTCTTTAGAGTGACCAACCAATCATACATATACATAAATAATATGAAACAGTGCAATTATCCAATCAAATCATGGTTTCGATATGCTTTAGTATTCTTTGGCATACTTCGTCACAGTCTCATCATATATCCCATCCCCATTCATATCGATTTTATCTTGTTCCTATAATTCTAATGCAACTAGCTACAAACACAATCAATGTAACAAAATAAGGAGAAAACTCACTCAGCCATTGGATCACCGTCTTTAGTAAAGTAATCCGGTGGTAGGGAATCGTCGAATTCGGGATCACCTAAAAGGAAGAAATACTCTAATAGTATTTCAACTCAGATTAATCCAAACGATTTTTATAACTATCAAAATTCGTAATTCTCATCCTAACGGGAATTTCACATAAAACGGCCATAACTTGGTCATTTTAACTCGGAATCTTGCACATTATATATCGATTTCTATCTACCGAAAGATCTATCTAATTCTAATATTATTTTCAAGTTTTGAAAACTTTGAAGCTTCAAAAAGTTTGGATCAGATTAGGGCAGTAACAATTTCAATTTTCGAAAAATAGTTTTGTAAATGTTTGTAATGTTCCTACTATATAAATTAGCTATACATGTAATATGAATGATTTCCTAACATGAATGACATAAGATGAGTTTGATGTATGCATGAACTTGATGATTCTTGCTAAAAGAAAATTTTATAACTTTTTATTTTGCAAGATCATAATAACAACTACTTATGAAAACTCTAGTTTTCTAAGTTTGATCATTTCCATTTGTTTTGGATTCACTACTTAAGAAGATATAATTATTTTTGTTAAAATTGAGTCTTCAATATATATATTACTTATGACCTTCATTTCTACATAAAAATTTTCATTACATTTTGTAAACATGTTTTCAAGTAGGGTTGATTCCAAAATCCGAATTTTGTAAAAATTAGTTTTTTGAGTGATTTGTTTAGGTAAAAATCATTTTGTATTTAGGAAATTAAAGCTCAATCATACATAACCACTAAGGACTTCATTCTTGCACAAAAATTTGCATTTTACACTTGCAAATATGTTTTCCAATATGATTTACTCAAAAATCCGAATTTTAGAAATTCACTTTTTGAATGACTCCTTTGGGAAAAACTTGTGCAAGGCATTAAAATTTAAGACTTTATGGTACCTATTACTTAAACTCCATTTATTACATAAAACTTTCATTTTGAGCCTAGATACTAGGTGTTCTTATGGCCTTCATTCAAAATTACGAATTTCACAAATTGACTACTAACTCAAAATTTTCTATCTTGATTTTACTTCTGTTTTACACATTAATCTCATCAAAACTCATTTCAACTTATAAAAATCACCACTTAATGATACCTATTACCTATACCCTTTATTTTTTTACATAAAACATGAGTTTTTGGAGTTGACAAATGGGTTTTAAAATTGGCCTTGGTTGAGATCCGAATTTGCAAAATTCATTTTTGGTCATCTTTTGATAAAATCTATCTAAACTTATGAAAATCCATTCCTTACATATCATATATTAAGACCTTTTATATCTTGAATAAAAACTTTATTTTTGATTGGAAAACATGTTTTTAAAATATGTCTTGACCAAAATCCGAAATGAGATTTTTTATTTTGAAAATCACTTTGATTCTTGTAAAAAAAAGTATTGATGATATACATATATGAAGTCTTCATTATCTTAAGTAAAAATTACATTTGACATTGGAAAGTGATTTTTAAATGGGGCTCTGCCAAAATACGAATTTCAAATTTTTGTTCGAGTTCAAATCTAAGATCTACACATAATATGAACATACATCTAATGAAACTCATGATGATAAACTTTAAATTCATAGATCTAAACTTTGCTCATCAAAATCACTCATTTATGTTATCTATACCCTAAGCCTTCATTTTAAATGAAAAATACACATTTTGAAGTTGAAAAGTAACTTTTCTAAATATGGTTCATTTTTCATCCGAATTTTTCAAAAAGATTTTTGTTGAAACAAAATAGATCTTGAGTTTTCTACAACTTTCCTACTATCATCACATTACAAGTTGTTCATGAACATAAAACAAAGTCTAATGTATTTTATGAACTCAAAACACTAGATCTGGTCTTCTAAAATAGTTTTAAATGCATGAATCACTAAGATAGACATGTGGATGACAGATCTATGCATAAATCATTAGAAATAACAAATAACAACTTAAATAACAAGATCTATGGCATAAACGTAAATCAAAGCTACAAATTAGATCTACAAAATATAACAACTTTAAACAAAAATAATAATGATAAAAGATAATAATAATGGAAAAGAGGATGTTTCATTTTTGGCATCATCATCTAAGCTTTTAAGCTTATGGAAGGTCATTTGATGCATGAAATTTTCATTACACTTTACCTATACCACTTATGGAAGCTTTGAGAAGAAGATTTTGATAAGATCATATTTATACAACTTGTTGATGTTCATAAGAGCTAGAATGGATATTTGTTTTGATTAAAATTCATGTTTCAGGACTGATTTGGACAAAGAAATCAAAACAAGAAACTTTAAAGTGGAAATTGGAAAAATTAAAGTATACGTCGGCATTTCATACTTCAAAGCCGCCGGCGTTCAGACGGCTTACCTTCAAGGCCGCTGCATACATTGCCAGCTTCGCCAGCCTTTGATTCAACCAACTTTATGCAACCTCAAAGCCGTAGACGTAGAAGTTGAAGAGGCCAGCATACACGAAAGGCTAACAGCTCAGAATTGAAAAGCCACCAACTTTGAAGGAGTTACAACATACACCGGCTCTTAAGCCGCCGGCGTTGAGGTGTACATCAAGAATCAGAAGCTACATGAAGACAAAACATGCTTGGAGGAAATTGAAGAGACCAAAGATGCTGGAGTGTCTACACCGGTACCAAAGTTGCCGGCTTTGAGACAGCTTTTGTTATAAATTGGCTCAACCTTTCGTTTCTTATCATATACGCCGGCTAGATCTACATATAAGCCGCTGGCGTAGAAGTGGCCTACCTGTATAACCGAAATTGAAAGCTGCCAGTGTAATGCCTATGCAAAAGAGAAAATGGATTTACGCCGTTTGTAAGCCACCGGCGTAGAATCCATAACTGCCGACGTATAAAGTGAAACTGCAATTTCCCATTAATGCTTTGCATGAAATTTTTCCTATAAATAGGGGTTCTCCCCCCTCCAACATTTATCAACAAGTAGAAGCAAAGTAGTACACTTAGTATACAAATAGTCTAGCATTTTCATAGAGATTTGTGAGAGAAATTGAGCTTTCAAGAATTGTAATTGAAGATTTGTGATACTTGAATTGGTGATATCTATTTTCTTTCTTATGCAATTCATTTATCTGACTTATTTGTTCATAATGTTATCAATTACATATTCTTATTTTATTTTTGAATCAACATCCATGAGTAGCTAAACGTTTCTTTGTGGGAAGTGATGAAGTCCTAACCCTTGCTAAAATGATCATTGAATTTATGTTATAGGATTGTTAGAATTATGGAATATTTGTATTGAATCCTAATTATCTATTTTATTTATGATTGAAATTGAATTGATAAGAATTCTGATGATTTGGAAAAAGAATTAAGATTCATAGGAATTCATGAATTGAAATTAAACAACATTTGTGGAAACAATCAAGTTTGATTTTAATTTAGAAATTGTTCTATGTACTTCATGCAATATTTTATTTTAATTTCTCATTAAGGAATTAGGAGAAGTTAATCTAGGATATTAGACAATTATAGAATTGGAAGATTTATAATTGTAATTTAGATTCCATTGATAATTTGTCTGGCGGAAGCTAATAGATTATTTTATGGTTCACTAAACTTTGTTTTAGGTCTTTACAATTTCTTACAAATATCCATAATCCTAATTGTTCATATAATATAAATTCAGCATGATTAGTAAAGATTAAGATGGATTCTTTTCCTTCCCACATTCATCTCATATAAACTTCTTACATTCTCATTTGCATCCATATCATTCATAGTAGATATAATTTAGTCAGTTAATTGATACACTTTGATTGCCTGAATATTAGTATAAGCTAATACCAATCTAGTAGTTAATTTTGTCTCTGTGGGAACGATACTCTACTCATTCTATATTACTTGATCAAGACCCATTATACTTGCTGGTAGTATCTGAAATTTTATATACACATTTTGTTCAAATCAAGTTTTTGACGTCGTTGCCGAGGATCATAATTAATATTAGATTACTTTTAGTTTTGCTAGTAGTTTATGTCACACCCCGCCCCCGCAGGCGACTGCAACGTGATGCCAGGGCAGACAAACCCACCGCTGGCCCCCTAGTGGTAATGGCCGACACCACCATTGCATCATGGTGACCCCAACTAACACATGCCCCGCAGGATACCATGAGCACTATAGGTATTGTTACCCTTAGGTAGAGTTGAATCCAGTCTGCAGACTCTAGGATTCGAACCCCAGACCTAAGGCTTTTGCCTGCCCCAAAGGCAACACCTTTCACCAGTTGAGATGGGGTTCGAATCCTAGAGGCTGCAGACTGGATTCAACTCTGCCTAAGGGTAACAATACCTATAGTGCCCATGGTACCCTTTGAGGCATACGTTGGTTAGGGCCACCATGATGAAATGGTGGTGTCGGCCATTACCACTAGGGGGCCAGCGGTGGGTTTGTCTGCCCTGGCATCACGTTGCCGTCGCCTGCGGGGGCAGGGCGTGACAGTTTAGGTGTTGTTCCAAAGAATTGATTCTTTCCTCTTTACAGGTTATATGCAAAGAAGTCGAAGTGCTAATCTTCTACCAATAGATCCAGAAATTGAAAGAACTTTGCGTCAACAGAGGAGAGAAAACTGTAGAAGACAAGAAGAAATGGCAGAAAACGATCCAAGAAACAATGAGGGAAACAATGATCCAAACAACAATCAAATTCAAGCTGCAACTGTTAGAGCACTCCGGGATTATACAATACCTACTGTACAAGGTCCTGCTGTGAGAAGACCTGCAGTACAAGCCAACAATTTCGAGCTTAAACCAGCATTGATTCAGATGCTTGAATCACATCAATTTGGAGGATATCCAAATGAAACACCGGATGAGCACATTGCCAAATTCCTCCAATACTACAACACCGTCAAACTCAATGGTGTTACTGATGAGGCCATTAGAATGCAGCTTTTTCCTTTTTCTCTAAGGGATAAAGCATTGGCATGGTTCAATTCTCAACCACCCAAGTCAATTACTTCATGGGCAGACTTGACAACAAAGTTTTTGAAGAGATTTTTCCCTCCTGCTAGAACTGCCAGATTGAGGAATGAGATCACCAACTTCACAAAATTTCATGGAGAATCACTATATGAAGCTTGGGAAAGTGTAAACCCCGGTATTCCTAGTAGTTAAGAAACCCCGGGAGTTGGAAGCGAAACCCTAATCTGGTCTAGTTTGAGTCTAGTAAGAGAAGCTTAGGAACCCTAAATTCGGCTTTCCTTCGGTCTCACAATAAAAGAAATTTTATAAAGTAAATGAAATTGAATTATTGTTCTAAAGTATATTTTAGACCTTTTGAAAGTTTTAAATTCGGGAATTTTTCAATTATGGGCCTTCCCGATCTCAATTACGGAAAAGCGTGCCCTGGGACCACGAACTCAGAAAAATGTTCCGGAATATTCATTAGAACCGTAATTTTATAAGGATTCCAAAAATATCAATTTTATAATTTTTCGGGCTATAAAAATTATAGTTATAGCCTTTTTCCCATGTTTTCGTTACAACCGGTAAAGTAGATGTCTTGTCTACTATTCACAAGTATAACCTACACTACACACTACCCATACCCTATTCTTACATCCTTACAACTACTCATTTCAAATTTTTTTTTTCCAAGAATTTTTGTCTCTTAAATAATTATCACATTTATTACATTTTAATTATCTAAATTATAAAATATCAAAATTCAAAACACACACACACACACATGCCCTAATGGCCGGCGCCCTGCCCCTTCTTTTCCCCCTCATTTTTGCTTTTTCTTCATTTATTTTATTAACTAAAACCCTAATCCATCTAATATATAAACTAAATGTTCATTCTCTCTCTTCATTTTACTTGTTTCAAATTTTTACAAAAGAGAAAAACTCTCTCTTTCCCCTCCTACTAGTGCCGTGAGCCCCCCTCCCTCTTCCTCTCACATTTTCAACTGAAATCTTCTTCATTTCCACCTTTGATCTCCATTGGTATGTTGATTTTAGGCTTTGTTCTTCCTAGATCTTGTTGTCACGCCCCGTAGGGTATTCTAAATGTAACAGCCCGCCACATACTAAGTAAGACTCTCGAGTTCCCTACCCGGGGCCTTCGGAAGTCTTAAGTAGATGTAAAGCGTTCCTTTACGACAATAGAATACTTCAACAAATGGAGTTAAACAGTTTAACGAGGCATTCATTAGCCATAGATAATAAATAAAAACGCATAATGTTAAAGTTTACAAAATCTAAGGGGCATTCCCCCGCAAAAGAATAACAGTCTATTACAGTCATCCAGAGTCTTTAGTTTCCAATGGAAGTCTATACAAAAAGGAATGGATTAAACTTCTATGGGAAACTCCTATCTCTGGTACCTGCGCTGTAGCTTGTCTTGGCCTAAGCCATATAAAGTCGTGCTACAAAAGATAGAAACTATGGGGGCGTAAGCTAACTAGCTTAGTGAGCAATACTTCCATAACGCAATTAAACATACTTCAGTAAAACAAGTAATTATTCAGGCAAGTGTATGCATCAAACAAATGAATTCAGCAAACATATAACCAACCGGAAATCATATATGGATGGACTTACGCCCTCTATCCCGGGTTAGCAGATTAACGAATCCTATGGTACGACGCCGTTTAAGCTCACGGTCAACTAATCATAATTCGTTTTATGGATCACGATTAACCAACAAGTCGTTTTATGGATCACGATTAACCAACAAGTTGTTTTATGGATCACGATTAACCAACAAGTCGTTTTATGGATCACGATTAACCAACAATGCGAATGCTCCAACCCCATCGTGACATGAATGAATTCAATTTATAGTCGGAGTCGAATAGTCATTAATTCAATTCTTTTAAGTGACCAACAAGTATTCGCAGACATTCATCATAAGATTCTAGTAAAGCAGTCAATATCTTAACACCCGGTTCCGATATACTTTAAGCTCCATTTCACAAATCAACAATCAACAACATAAATAATTCCCATATACCCCAGCATGCTTATACAATTTCTTTTATCTTTGCCTACATTACTAGTGCCACTACATTACAATCACATGCATTAATTGAGAATGGAAGTAAACTCACTCGGCCATTGGACGCCAAACTTCTTAATAATAATAGTCGGGAGGTAGAGTGTCGTCCTGCTCGGGATCAGCTACCAAGCAAGAATAATCCTAATGAGATTCTCATCATGTAATTAAATCAAACTATACATCTAGACTAGTTGAATTCGGATTTCTCGCTATTTGCGGAAGTTCTGACTTAAGACGGCCATAACTTGGTCATTTTAACTCGGAATTTCGCAAATTTTATATCGATCTCTATCTACTTCGAAAGATCTATCTATTTCAAGTATTATTTTCAAGTTTTGAAAATAGTAAGGCCACGGAACAGTGGGATCAGTTCTGTTCCGCAATTGATCCAATTCCGAAGATGTGCTTTGCTTTTGATAAGAAATGTTCCTAGTTGGTGGTTCATGCATGAATGATATAGGAATGAACTACTATGTGTATGCCATGTAATGAACTCAATAGTGCATGGCCATGGTAATTTTTGTGGTAATAAACCCTTATGAATTCCTAAGTGTTAGAAAATCTTTCAAAGGTTATTTTTAGTAGACTATTTTTCCACATTATACTCCTTAGGGTTTCTTTGGCTTTTAGTCTTGTAGTCCACTTGTTTTCTATCTAAAAATAAGTTCCCAAAGTCTATAATAGCCATGGCCTCCATTCATGCATAAAAATCATATTTTTCATTTGGTAAACATGTTTTTAAATAAGCTATTTGTGAAAATCCGAATTTTCCAAATTTCCTTTTCTTACATTTTTCTTAAGGAAATCTTGTCTAATGCATTAAAAATTGGAGCTTCAATGTATACATTATCTAAGGACTTCATTTAGCTTATAAAACATCCATTTAGACTTAAATACTAAGTGTTTATTTAGGCATTACCCAAAATTACGAATTTGACTACACATCTAAAGTCAACATTTTTCCTTCTAACTTCACCTCTTGTTTTCCTTATTTTTATTATGCCTAAACTCATCTAAACTCATGAAAATAATTCCTTTAACATGTCTATTACACATGGCCTCCATTTTTCTTATGAAATATGAGTTTAAAGTTGATTTTGGGGGTCTTTAAGGTAGGGTTTCCATTTCATCCGAATTTTCAACTTTTCATATCTAACAAAGCCTTCCTTTTTCAATGGTCTTGCCTTCTACATATGATTATCCACTATCTAACATCTCTATACATATTCAAGACTACATTTTTGTGGTCCTCAATGCATGAAAATAAAATAACTCTATGATCATGCATGTAAATGACAATGTGGGTATCTAAACTTTAGATCTACTAAGTATGATGCATAAATCATGGATCTCATGGCATGAACAACAATATATGTGCAAGATCACTACTTTACATGCATGAACAAGTTGATATTTCAAACAAAACTCATTTAAAGGCTAGATCCACTTCTTGAGATGGCTTGAGATTCTTGTAGTAGTGTTTTCATGTCCCTTGCTCATGCTCATTGGGATTTAGATGAGAAAACACACAAGAATGATCTTGCCATAACAAGATTTAGGATGTACATGGCCTAAATATCATACCAAAGGAGTCTTGAAGGAGGAAAGAAGAAGAAATAAAGTTGAAATTGCAAGAGGAAGGGGGAGGGGGTTGCTCGGCACAAGAGGAAGGGAAAGGAGAGAGCTTTTTCTCTTTTCAAACTTTGAAACAAGAAGAAAATGAGGGAGAGAGAGAACATTTATATATATTAAGTGATTTAGGGTTTAGTTAAATAAAATTTGCAAAAATAATACAAATGGCAAAGAAAATCAAGGGGAGGGGCGCCGGCCATCCAAATGTGTGTGTGTGTGTGTTTAAAAAAAAAATTGAAATTTGTAATTTAGTAAATTAAATGTAATAATTGTAATAATTATTTAAGAGACAAATTTTCTTGGAAAAGAAAATTGAAATGAGTAGTTGTAAGGATGTAAGAATAGGGTATGGGTAGTGTGTAGTGTAGGTTGTACTTGTGAATAGTAGACAAGACATCTACTTTACCGGTTGTTCCGAAAACACAGGAAAAGCTATAACTGTAATCTTTATAGCTCGGAAAATTATAAAATTGATATTTTTGGAATCCTTATAAAATTACGGTTCTAATGAATATTCCGGAACATTTTTCTGAATCCGTGGCCCGGGGCACACGTTTCCGTAATTGGGCTCGGGAAGGCCCGGAATTGAAAAATTCCCGAATTTAAAACTTTCAAAGGTTTGAAATGTACTTTGGAACAACAATTCAAATTCATTTACTTCATAATATTTATTTTACTATGAAACCGAAGGAAAGCTGGATTTAGGGTTCCTAGGCTTCACTCACTAAACTCAACCTGATGGGATTAGGGTTTCGCTTCCAATTCCCGGGGTTTTCTAGCTACTGAGAATTACCGGGGTTTACACTTGTAATGGCAAAGCTATATCTTGTGTGTTTTCCCATTTAATCCCAATGAGCATATGCTAGGGACATGAAAACACTTGAACAAGAATATCAAGCCATCACAAGACATAAATCTAGTGTTTAAATGAGTTTATGTTAAGATATTTTCTTGTTCATGCATGTAAAGTAGAGATCTTGCATATATATTGATGTTCATGCCATGAAGTTTATGATTCATGCATTATATTTAGTAGATCTAATGTTTAGACATCCACATCTCCATCTACATGTATGATAATAGAGTTATTTTGATTTCCATGCATTGATGATCATAAAAATATAGCCTTGCATATGTATAGATGTGCTAGATAGTAGATCTCCTTGGGTAGAAGGCAAGAAGGTTGAAAAAGATAAGGTTTTGTTAGAAATGGTTTATTGGAAATTCGGATGGATTTAGAACCCTATTTTAAAAACCACCAAAACCATATTTAAACTCATATTTTCACATGAAAAATGAAGGGTATGTGCAATAGGTATCTTGAAGGAATGATGTCACGCCCCATAGGGTATCCTAAACGTAACAGCCCACCACATACTATATAAGACTCTCGAATTCCCTATCCGAGCCCTTCGGGAGTCTTGTATAGATGTAAAGCGTCCCTTTACGACAATAGAATACTCAACTAATGGAGTTAAGTAGTTTAATGAGGCATTCATTAGCCATAGATGATAAGCCAAAACGCATAAATATATTTTACAAAATCTAAGGGGCATTCCCCCGCAAAAATAATATCAAGTCCATTATAGTCATCCAGAGTCCTTTAGTTTCCAACGGAAGTCTATACACAAAATGAAGTAAACTTCTATGGGAAACTCCTATCTCCGGTACCTGAGTTGTGGCTTGCCTCGGTCTAAGCCAGATAAACTGGTGCTGCAATAAGTAAAAACTATGGGGGCGTAAGCTAACTAGCTTAGTGAGTAAGAACTTCCATATCATAATTAAGTACAATTCATTCAAACAAGTAATTATTCACGCAAATGTATGCATCAGACAAATGAATTCAACAAACATATGACCAACCGGAAATCATATGTGGATGGATTTACGCCCTCCATCCCGGGTTAGCAGATTAACGAGTCATGCGGTACGACATCGTTTAAGCTTACGATCAACTGAACAATAACTCGTTTTATAGATCACGATTAACCAACAATTTCGTTTTATGGATCACGATTAACGAACATATTCGTTTTATGGATCACGAAAAACCAACCATTGCCAATGATCCATCCCCATCATGATATGAATGAATCCAATTTCAATTGAAGTCAAATATACATTAGTTCAATTCTTTTAGGTGGCCAATAAGTATTCGGAGACATTCAATATGAAATACTAGCTAATCAATCAATAGCTTAACACCCGGTTTTGATATTTCTTAAGTTCCATTTCGCACATCAATAGCAATCAAATATATAATTCCCACATACCCATCATACATATTCATTTTTATCTTTGCCTACACCACTAGTGCCACTACATTACAATCACAATCATTAATTGAGAGTGGAAGTAGAACTCACTCGGCCATTGGGCGCCGGTCTTTCTAGTAGTAATAATCGGGCAGTAAGGTGTCGTCCTGCTCAGGATCACCTACCAAGTAAGAATAATCCTAATGAGATTCTCATCATACTAATTCAAACTATGCATCTAAACTAGATGAATTCGGAATTCTCGCTATTTGTGGAAGCTCCGACTTAAAACGGCCATAACTTGGTCATTTTAACTCGTAATTTCGCAAATTTTATATCGATCTCTATCTACTTCGAAAGATCTATCTATTCCTAGTATTATTTTCAAGTTTTGAAAATAGTAAAGCCACGGAACAGTAGGATCAGATCTGTTCTGTCACTTTCCCAATTCCGAAAAATTGTTTCGCTTTTGATAAAAATGTTCCTAGTTGATGATTCATGGATAAATGGTATATGAATGAATTCCTAACATGAATGTCATGTAATGAACTCAATATATGCATGGTCTTGATGATTTTTGATGATGAACTCTTATGAACTCCTAATTGTTATAAAATTCCGTAAAGGTTATTTCTAAAAAGCTATTCTTCCCAACTTTACATTCCTTAGGGTTTCTTTGATTTTTTTCTTGAAATTTACTTGTTATCTAAATAAGAATGAGTTCTCAAAGTCTATATTAATCATGTCCTTCATTTATGCATAAAAATCCTCATTTTCCATTTGGTAAACATGTTTTTAAACAAGCTTCTTGTAAAAATCCGAATTTTTGAAATTTCATTTTCTTGCATTTTCCTTATGAGAAATCTTGTTTAATGCATTAAAATTTGAAGCTCCAATGTATCCATTATCTAAAGACTCCATTTAACTCATAAAACATCCAATTTAGACTTAGATACTAGGTGTTCTTGTAAGCATGGACCTAAATTACGAATTTGACTATTAATCCACATATCAATATTTTTCATTCTAACTCCACTACTTGTTTTACCTTCTTATCATGCCTAAACTCATCCAAGCTTATGAAAATCATTCCTTCAAGATACCTATTACACATACTGTCACGCCCCGTAGGGTATCCTAAATGTAACAGCCCACCACATACTAAATAAGACTCTCGAGTTCCCTACCCGAGCCCTTCGGGAGTCTTAAGTAGATGTAAAGCGTTCCTTTACGACAATAGAATACTTCAACAAATGGAGTTATACAGTTTAATGTGGCATTCATTAGCCATAGGTAATAAATCAAAACGCGTAATTTATAATTTACAAAATCTAAGGGACATTCCCTCGCAAAATTATAACAAGTCTATTACAGTCATCCAGAGTCCTTAGTTTCCAACGGAAGTCTATACAAAAGAAATGGAGTAAACTTCTATGGGAAACTCCTATCTCCGGTACCTGTGCTGTGGCTTGCCTCGGTCTAAGCCATATAAATTCGTGCTGTAATAGATAAAAACTATGGGGGCGTAAGCTAACTAGCTTAGTGAGTAAGAACTTCCATAGCACAATTATATACAATTCATTCAATCAAGTAATTATTCACGCAAGTGTATGCATCATACAAATGAATTCAACAAACATATGACCAACCGGAAATCATATGTGGATGGATTTACGCCCTCCATCCCGGGTTAGCAGATTAACGAATCCTGCGGTACGACGCCGTTTAAGCTCAAGGTCAACTGAACAATAACTCGTTTTATGGATCACGATTAACCAACAGTTTCGTTTTATGGATCACGATTAACCAACATATTCGTTTTATGGATCACGAAAAATTAACCAATGCTAATGCTCCATCCCCATCGTGATATGAATGAATCAAATTCCAATTGAAGTCGAATATACATTAGTTCAATTCTCTTAGGTGGTCAACAAGTATTCACATACATTCCATATGAAATACTAACTAAACATTCAGTAGCTTAGCACCCGGTTTCGATATTCCTTAAGTTTCGTTTCACATAACAATAGCAGACAAATATATAATTCCCATATACCCCATCATGCATATCCATTTTCATCTTTGCCTACATCACTAGTGCCACTACATTACAATCACAACCATTAATTGAGAGTGGAAGTAAAAACTCACTCGGCCATTGGACGCCGGTCTTTCTAATAGTAGTAATCGGGAGGTAGGGTGTCCTCCTGCTCGGGATCACCTACCAAGCAAGAATAATCCTAATGAGATTCTCATTATGTAACTAAATCAAACTATACATCTAAACTAGATGAATTCGGATTTCTCGCTATTGCGGAAGCTCCGACTTAAAACGGCTATAACTTGGTCATTTTAACTCGGAATTTTGCAAATTTTATATCGATCTCTATCTACTTCGAAAGATCTATCTATTTCTAGTATTAATTTCAAGTTTTGAAAATAGTAAGGTCACGGAACAGTGGGATCAGATCTGTTCCGCAAATTCTCCAATTCCGAAAAGTCATTTTACTTTTGATAAGAAATGTTCCTAGTTGATGATTCATGCATGAATGGCATATGAATGAATTCCTAACATGAGTATCATGTAATGAACTCCATATATGCATGGTTTTGATGATCTTTGATTATGGACTCTCATGAATTCCTAATTATTATGAATTTCCTTAATGATTCCCTATAACAAGTCATTATTACCAATCTTACATCCCTTAATGTTTTTATGATTTTATCCTTAGAGTTTACTTGTTACCTAATTAAAATGAGTTCCCAACATCCATGTTAATCATGACCTTCATTTATGCATAAAAATTCCCATTTTCCTTTTGGTAAACATGTTTTTAAACAAGCCCCTTGTAAAAATCCGAATTTTTAAAACTTCATTTTCTTGCATTTTCCTTTTGGGAAATCTTGTTTAATGCATTAAAATTTGAAGCTCCAATATATCTATTATATCAAGACTTCATTTAGCTCATAAAACATGCCATCTAAGCTTAGATACTAAGTGTTTATATGGGCATCACCCAAAATTACGAATTTGACTACACATCCATAACTCAATATTTTCCATTCTAACTTTACTTCTTGTTTTTACATTTCTATCATGCCTAAACTCACCTAAGTTTATAAAAATCATTCCTTCAATATACCTATTACACATACCCTTCATTTCTCTTATGAAACATGAGTTTAAAAATGATTTTGGTGGTTTTTAAAGTAGGGTATCACTTTCATCCGAATTTCCAACATTTCATTTTTGACAAAACCCTACCTTCTTCAATGTTCTTGCCTTCTATATATGAATATCTACTATCTAACATCTCTATACATATACAAGACTACATTTTTATGATCATCAATGCATGGAAATAAAAATAACTCTATGATCATACATGTACATGAAGTTGTGGATGTCTATACCTTAGATCTACTAAATATAATGCATGAATCATAGATCTCATGGTATGAACATCAATATATATACAAGACCTCTACTTTACATGCATGAATAAGATTATATTTCAAACAAAACTCTTTCAAATACTAGATCCACTTCTTGTGATGGCTTGAGATTCTTGTAGTAGTGTTTTCATGTCCCTTGCTCATGCTCATTGGGATCTAAATGAGAAAACACACAAGAATGATCTTGCCATTACAAGATTTGGGAAGAACAAGGCCTAAAATCAACCTACCAATGGAGTCTTGAAGTGGAAAAGAGAAGAAAAAAAGTTGAAGTTGTGAGAGGGGAGGGGGCAAAGCTCACGGCACAAAGGGAAAAAAAAAGAGAGTGTTTTCCTCTTTTGAAAAGTTTGAAACAAGAAGAAATGAAGAGAGCAGAGAAAAATATGTTTATATATGAAGTGAATTAGGGTTTTAGTTAATAAAATGGAGTAAAAATATTTTTTGAATTAAGGGAAAACAGGGGGGGGGGGGGGGCGCACTCTTGTGTGCGTGTGTGTTGTTTTGAAATTTTGATATTTGTAATTTAGTTAATTAAAATGTAATAAATGTGATAATTGATTAAGGGACAAAATTCATTGGAAAAGAAAATTGAAATGAGTAGTTGTAAGGATGTAAGAATAGGGTATGGGTAGTGTGTAGTGTAGGTTGTACTTGTGAATAGTAGACAAGACATCTACTTTATCGATTGTACCAAAAACACGGGAAAAGCGATAACTGTAATTTTTATAGCTCGGAAAATTATAAAATTGATATTTTTGGAATCCTTATAAAATTACGGTTCTAATGATTATTCCGGAATATTTTTCTGAATCCGTGGTCGGGGCACGCTTTTCCGTAATCGAGCTCGGGAAGGCTAAAAAAAATTCAAGAATTTAAAACTTTCAAAGGTTTAAAATGTACTTTAAAACAATAATTCAACTTCATTTACTTTATAAAATTTCTTTTATTATGAAACCGAGGGAAAGCCAAATTTAGGGTTTCTAGGCTTCTCACTAGACTAAAACTGGACCGGATTAGGGTTTCAATTCTAACTCCCGGGGTTTCTTAACTACTGAGAATACCGGGGTTTACAACCTCCCCACCTTAAATAAAGTTTTGTCCTCAAAACGGAACTGACGTACCTTGTCCTTCAAATATCTCGGGGTACCTCCTCCGGATTTCATCTTCAGCTGCCCAAGTTGCTTCCTCAAAGACATGATTCCTCCACAATACTTTAACGTAGTGAATATCTTTGTTTCGTAGCTTTTGAGTTTTCTTGTCCAATATCTTTACTAGGTGTTCCTCATATGTTAGGTTTTCCTTCAGCCGAAGTGGTTCTAACTACAGAATCCTTTCCAGGTCGGCAACATACGTTCTTAATACTGACACATGAAATACATTGTGGATCCCCGACAAATTAGGTGGTAGGGCTAGCCGATATGCCAGATCTCCGACTCTTTCCAGGATTTCGAAAGGTCCAATGTATCTCAGGCTTAACTTCCCTTGTGTATGCATCCTCTTGATACTTTTAATCGGGTTTATCTTCAGGTACACGTGATCACCCACCTTGAATTCAAGCTCTCTTCCTTTCAAGTCTACACAACTCTTTTGCTGGTCCTGAGCTTCTTTCATTTTCCGCTAAATCAACCTTACTTTATTTGTGGCTTCTTGCACCAATTCCGGCCCAATCGCTACCTTTTCCACTTCATCCCAAAACAAAGGGGATCTACAGCGCCGTCCGTACAGAGCTTCATATGGTGGCATTTGAATGGTGGAGTGATAGCTGTTATTGTAGGCAAACTCGATTAGATGTACATGACTATCCCAAATCCCTTTGAATTCCAAGGCACACACCCTCAGCATGTCTTCCAGGGTTTGGATCGTCCGCTCAGACTGTCCATCGATCTAAAGATGATAAGCCGTACTAAAATGCAATTTAGTGCCCAAGCTCTTTTGCAAGCTTGTCCAAAACTTGGAGACAAATCTCGGGTCTCTATCTGAGATAATCCCTGCAGGTATGCCATATAACCTTACGATCTCTCTGATATAGATCTTGGCTAACCTTTCCATTGAGTAGGTCATATTTATGGGTAGGAAATGCGTCGACTTGGTCAATCGATCCACTATCACCCATACTGCATCACACCCAGATGGAGTCTTGGGAAAACCACACACAAAATCCATGGATATCTAATCCCACTTCCATTTGGGAATGGGTAAGGGCTTTAGCAATCCGCCCGGTCTCTGGTGCTCTACTTTCACCTGTTGGCATACTGGATACTTTATCACATAATCTGCCACATCTCGCTTCATGCCATTCCACCAATAGCGGCTTTTCAAATCTTGATACATTTTGGTGCCTCCCGGATGCATGGTGTATCCGGAGTTATGTGCTTCACTCATTATTTCCTTCCTCAACTCCTCGTCCTCTAGGAAACATAGCCTTCCTTTCATTCGGATCACATCTTCGTCATCTACGGCAAAGTCAAGGTACTTTCCTGCTTGGGTTTCCCTTTTTATCTTTTGTATCACCTCGTCATACCTTTGGGCTTCCTTGATTCTCTCTATGAGGGTCGGTTCTAGTGCCAAGTTGGATATCTCAAGCTCAGCTTTGATCTATGAACTCGATCCTTAGCTTCTCAAACTCCTTAATCAAATCTCTTTGACTTGTGATCAAGGCGGCTACTTCCCGTGATTCTTCCGACTTAGGGCATCCGCGACCGCATTACTTTCCCTGGACAGTAATTTATTCCCAGATCATAATCTTTATTAATTCCAGCCACTCCTTTGTCTCATGTTTATTCCTTCTGTATGAACAGTATTTAAGACTTTTATGATCTGTGTATATCTCACACCTTTGTCCATATAGATAATGCCTCCATAGCTTCAAAGCAAATACAACGGCAACTAATTCCAAATCATGTGTAGGGTAGTTTTGCTCGTGGGGTCTCAACTGCCGAGAAGCATATGCAATAACCTTCCCCTCTTACATTAAGACGCATCCAAGGCCATTCCTTGAGGCGTCACTGTGCACCGTATAGGACTTTTCTTGGTCTGGTAAAACTAAGATCGGTGCCGTTACCAATCGTTGTTTCAATTCCTGAAAGCTCTGTTCCCTCTTGTCTATCCAAACGAATTTCTCATTCTTTTGAGTCAATTGAGTCAGTGGCTTGGCTATCTTAGAAAATCCTTCACAAACTTGCGATAGTAGCCAGCTAATCCCAAGAAACTTCTTACTTCGGTAACCGTTTGCGGTGGTTCCAATCCACCAGCCTTGATCTTTTCGGGGTCAACTGATATCCCATCACCGGTTACATATGTCCAAGAAATGATATTTGTCCAACCAAAAAGTCACATTTGGACAGCTTGGCGTACAGCTTATTATCCCGTAAAGTTTGCAGCGCTAAACGAAGGTGTTCCTCATGTTGCTCTTTGGTCTTCGAATATGTGAGGATGTCGTCTATGAAGACTATCACACACTTATCCAAAAGTGGCTTATAGACTCCATTCATAAGATCCATAAAATGCAGCTGGTGCATTAGTCAGTCCAAATGACATTACCAGGAACTCGTAGTGTCCATAACGAGTACGAAAAGCCGTTTTGGGTACATCCTCAGGCTTAATCCTCACCTGATGATATCCCGAACGCAAATCAATGCGTGAAAACACATAAGCCCCTTGCAATTGATCAAACAAATCGTCAATTCTTGGCAAGGGATACCGATTTTTGACAGTCACTTTATTCAACTCCCGGTAGTCGATACACAATCTCATCGATCCGTCCTTCTTCTTCACAAACAAAACGGGTGCGCCCCATGGCGATACACTTGGTCTTATAAATTTCTGATCCAGAAGTTCTTGCAACTGTGTCTTTAACTCCTTCAACTCAGCCGGTGCCATCTGGTATGGTGCTTTGGATAGCGGTTCGGTGTTTGGAGCTAAAACGATCTCAAAATCAATTTCTCTTTTTGGCGGTAATCCCGACAAAATTTCTAGAAACACATCTAAGTATTTATTCACCACTGGAATATCCTTTTCCTCACAGGTTTCCCCTTCATCCAAGACACCCTCAATCGGTATTATCTCTTTATCCTCCATCATCAACTCAAACGAGCTTAAATGAAACCTTCTTGGGACTAAGGTTTCTCCCACAAATTCTACTTTTTCCCCCGATTGATCATAAAAACATACTGTCCTCTTTTGGCAATCTACTATTGCTTTCACTTTACTTAGCCAACTCATTCCGAGGATGACTTCGTATTTACTCATTTCCAACATTATTAAATCACTTTTGGAGTGGTGACCGTGGACTTCCAATGGACAATCCTTTATCAGCTCTCGGGTTGACACAACACTCCCTGTGGGGGTCTTAATCCTCAAACTAACCATGGTTGTGGCTATAGGCAATCCAAGTCGGTTGGCCAAACTATTGGTGATGAATGAGTGGGTTGCTCCCATGTCAAATAAAACATAAGCCTCCACGCTATTCACCCGTATGTGTCCTGAGGTCAATAAACACCCATCACATATGAACCCTAAGATACTCTTAAGGCTATCTACATAGGGTTCCTACTTCTAGCTTTCCCATAACATATTCGATTTCATTCAGACAATAATTCAAATTAAATAACTTAAATTTCAACTCAGGAGGGGTTTCCGCTACTAACCTGTCACCAGACCGCCGTCAGCATTCTCGCTTTGATCCAAAGCTGCCAACTCCACTTCCTCATCTTCGTCTTCTTCCACCATCCATTGGCCTTCCAAGTTGTACAGCCTCATCCCATGCATTGCTGAAGCTGCTCGACTCCTGCTTTTGTTACCAGACCTCATGGGGTTGGTATTACTCAAGGTTCCAAAGGGTCGAGCGGCCACGCTTTTCCGTTGAGAACATTCGGAAGCTAAGTGCCCTTTTTCCTTGCAAATAAAGCAAGTCACGACCAGCTTCTTCGGGCATGTATAAACCATGTGGCCAGCATCACCATAAAAGTAACATTTGTTCTTCAACAGCGGACATTGTCTGGGAGCATGCGTCCCCTTACATTTCCAGCACGTGACATTGGTCCTGAACTGGGTCGGCTTGCTGCTAGACTCCTCCTTAAACCCTTGGTACAGTCTGTACCTTTTTCCTTGAACCCTGAGCTCGAGGTGTCAAACGGCCTCTTTCCAAATACCTTCTTTTCAGGCTCCTGATACTTCCTTTTCCTGGCCCCTTCAATTACTAGGGCCTTCTCTACCATCTCAGGGTAGGTCCTTACTCCAAACTCTTCCAACTTAATCCGCAATTCCTCATCTAAGCCTCCCAGGAACACTTGCTTCTTCAATTCTTCACTATCCTTGAAAAACTCAGGTGCATACTGCAGCAAGTGAACGAACTCAGTTTCGTACTGTTCTACCGATCTCCCCTTCTGCTTAACATGGAGGAAATCAGCACTATATTTCACCCTCAAGCTGGAGGGAAAATAATTGTTCAGAAATTCCCGGCGAAAGGTTTCCCAAGTGGCCGGGGAAGTCAAGTTCCTCTTGGAGTCCCACAGACTCGCATTATACCTCAGCATATATGTTCCATATTCCAACTGCAAATAAGGTGGAATCTCGTATACAGTAAAAGAACGCTCGACTTAAGCCAACCAGTCCTCGGCTTCATCTGGTTTACCGAATGCTCCATCAAAATACGGTTACTCTTAATAAAGTCTAGTAGGAGCTTCGGTGGGGTCTCCTATATGGCGGGGGTGGTGGCAGTGGCACATTATGGAATGATCCTCTTATGGAGCCGGGGCCTCTACAGTCATTTCCCGTTGATCTGCGGGTGGTGGATATGGGGCCGAATCCCTGGCACTTTGCCCTGGGTGAGGGTTCTGAACTGGATTCTGATTCTGGATGAAAGTGTTCAAAAGATTGGCCAATTGTCCAATCGCATTTAGCACATCACCCTGTTGATTTTGGGGTGTAGCTCCTTGGGGGTTAGGTTGTGGCATAGCTGGTTGATCGGCTTTATTCGGATTAGACCCTTGTTCCCGATTCCGAATTCGTCGGTTTCGTCTGTTTATACAATGTTTAATGAATTTTTAGTATCTTTAGTAAGTTTTAGATTTCGAAGGGACAAGATTGTTAACAAAGTTCAAAAGTTGCGAAAATCTGGAAATCAAACTTGGAAAGAAATGGAATTCATAAATCCATAAAATCATAAGGAAAATAAAAAAAAAAAATCACACATAGAGTAACAAGTTGAAATTTCATAACAATAATGTGAATGAATGAATGCTCATGTGATCTATATGCGGTTGATGTTCTTTATGCCTCATGACTAGCATGCATGCTTTTCACAACTCCTTTCCTTTGAAACAAACATGATTTTTTCATTACTTTAGCGAGCCATACAAATATTACATCAAGATTTGGTCCCCAAAATTTGGCTAGCTAAGTTCCAATTCCGATTCTAAACAATTTCCCTATTCCCGAAAACATGACAAAATACAGGGAAAAAGAACAAATAAAATACTAACTATCGTGAAATCCTAAGGCAAATTGGCATCCCGCATTGCCTACTACAAAAATAAGAAAATCAGGACTCCACTTGGACTTCATGGGTTAGCTATCATCTCGGTCTCTACTCATCACTAGAGTCATCAGAGGTAGGATTAGGAGGTCGTCACCTACTGGAAGAGCTACCATCATCCTGTCGGATAAACAAACTAAGATATTCCCTTGTAGTCATCCTCTGTTTCCGAGCAGGTCGGATTATAGGTTCTTGGTCTTCACTTTCCTCCTCTTCCTTAGTGCCTTGTCCTTCCCTCGGGCTCATCTCATTTTCCTCACCTCTAACTTCAAACTCACTCACTCGAGTCTCCACTACCTCATTTTCTCTTACGAGCCCTCCACCCACTGCTTCTTCCTCCATAGGCTCAAGGGCCACAGGTTCAGCTACTACTAGGTCAAGTACAAGGGGATTTTCTCCTTCCACATAAACATCTCTCCACATCATGGGGTCAAACTCGGGTTCCACCCTACCACTATCCGGTATCTCTAGCTCCCGATTAAAACCCCATACAATTGGGTTGGGTTCTGGATTCACTTAAGCTTTCGGCTCAACAGGTAGGGTAAGGGTTCTAGGAACTACATTTTCTTCCCAGTTGGGATCCTCCTCGGGGTCCTCTTCCTCTTCCTCTTCTTCCTCATCCTCTCCAATTACGGGTGCTCCATTCAATTGCATGCCTATATCAATGCTTGGAGGTGGAGCTATCACTCGGGGTGGGAGAATATCAAAGTATACCACATGCCAAATGATATGGTTACATGCGTCTGCCATGTTCCAATCATGGTGGTTGTCACGACTCTAAAATGGGGGCTAAACAGGATTTATCTAAAGCCATCATATCACGTGTGTACCCGTAACATGAGAGATGTCTTGTATGTCAGAGTGTACAAGACTCTATTTATTTATAAAAGTTTATTATACAAATGATATAATATATTACAGTATTTCAACTATGGAATCTGATTTTTCAATTTCCACCAAGATCGCAGAGAATCGGTATCCCCCACCAAATAGTGAAATTGGGTTTCCAAACTACAACATACAAAATTCAACATTCATTTAATTTACATTCTAAGTTTACCATATCCTACTTTTCTATCGGCAATAGAGTTTGTTGGAGAAGCTCTCTTCACACATTCCTAGCCCAATCCCAGCTAGTATTATTCCTGCACAAAAACTGTTGGGGGGTGAGCGAACCACGGCTCAGTGAGTTCATTCCTCACTACTACCGGTCACGCAAGTTATCAAACATTAATTATACACTCATGCAAATCTATCTACACACAATATGAATGCATACGTGATGAATGCAAGCAATACATCTATGGGGGTCCGGAACCATAGACGATGTAGATTTACCTGTCTACATTTCAGTTGTCTCCCATACTTACCCGCATGGGACACCTCGCCTTACCCGTACGAGGCTGCTTGGTGGTAGCGTCCATCCAGACTCACCCAATGCTTAACCGCCATTGGTAACAACAAATATTCCCCAACGTGTTCACGTGATTAACGCTGGTTAATATTTAAATATATATAATGCCAATTTAATGGCCATTCTTACAATCCATCACCAATCAATGGTGAATCACGCAAGTAGACCCCGACTCGGGTAACATCTACTTCCAATACAAACCATCACCTATTAAAGGTGAATCCGGCGGATAGACCCCAATCCAGGTAACATCTATCGCCACGTGACCAGTGGACCCCAACTCAGGCAACATCCACTGTCACAACAATACTCAGAAATGTCCCATGTTTATCTCATAAACTCTTTTAGCATAAATACTTCCTTTTCAAAGGATATAAAAGCAACCCGGAATATTCCAAGTCGGATTTCTTTAAAAATACATTTCAAAATACTTTTGATTTCAAATTCGGGACTTTTCCTACAAGGAGAGCAAGCACATGTGACGAGTATATCCAATTAGTTTAGTCGAGTTATTATCTTTATTCATTTATTCAGGTGATCATGCAGATGATAACACTCACATCAATCAGTCATTCCATGCAAGCGATACAATCAACATAACAGCAAACAGTAGCAATCACAAGCAAATAGTAGATCATCAGAATTCCCTCACCTGTGGTCCTCGCTAAGCTACTGGCAGTCCGGAATTGATCTATTTTCCTATGAAAGGAAATAACAGAGATTTATTATTGGATTATTTCTGTAATAGAAGTCTTCTTATAATTTAAAGGTGTCACGCCCCAGCGGGTACCCTAAACGTGACAGCCCGCCGTACGCAATATTAAAACTTAAGAATGACTACCTCAGTCACTCGAAAGCTTTCATATCGGTACAAGGCGTACATTCACAACAAAGAGAGACCGGTGGAGTAATGCATTTTAAGACATTGGCAGCGGAACATGCAAAATAACATTAATATATATTTCATTGAAATAAAAGTCTTACAACTTCTAAGGGGCATTCCCCCGATAATTTCATAATAATCATGGTCTTGCTAAGATAAGCAACAAAAGCTAGAAGATTTTAGAAGAAATCTACTCTAATACTATGAAATAGAATTCCTCCAAAAGCTTCCCAAAATAAAGATTCTACCCGGGTGGTCAAGATGGTCTCGGGTGCAAAAAGATAAACCTGCAAGGTCAAAAGTCTGTAGGAGTATAAGCATTACTAGCTTAGTGAGATATTCCTTACGCAAAAGTACTCATAACAAACAATCAACCAAGTTTATTAATCAAGCATATGAATGCAATAACCATATGATCAAACATTACATACGACTATCCGGTTTCGTATGTTTGATGGATTTACCCCTCCATCGGAGGTTAGGGAATGCTTTGAACTAGGTCCCGAACGACCTCCTGAAAGTTGCGCGCGTCTTGGGGTTCCAACGAACCGTACTACTAGTCCTCGGGCTTTCCTTACCCAAAGCGATCGATCCGGCTCGGCTACACCTTGAGACCGTATTCCCCGAACGTCCTAACTCTCAAGATTGTAGCAAGGCAGCTTACCTTTCCGGTCCCACGCTGAGGAGTAGTAGCAAAATTTCGAAATGATATTCTAAGTGATATGCATGAGCAATTTATTATATGGGGATTCCGATATGACATTAAATCATTTAAAGCGATCAAACAATATTCGCACACATAACAAATACATACATGGAGACATTTATATCAATCACAAATCGGGTTCCGATATACTTTATTGTTCATTGATCGCACACAACGAATCACATACATAATTCCCATGATATCCCACATGCATATCAATTTTATCTTTTCCTAACATCTAGTGCTCTATTCTACAAGCACATGCGCGAATACATAAGCGTAAAGGAAACTCACTCGTCCATAGCTTTCTTCTAGGAGTCGAAGTAATCCTCTGGGAAGGGAAGATCTTCGTCCTCGACACCTAAACCAAAAGAAATACCCGACATGAGTATTTCATCCACGATCTATCGAACTCTATAATTCGATCTTATTGAATTCGTCAAAAATCGTATGAATGGAAATTCCAATTTAAAATGGCCATAACTTGCTCATTTTAACTCGGAATTTCGCATATTATATACCGATTTCTACCTACTCGGAAAGATCTATCTATTTCTAAGGTTATTTTTATCAAAGAAGTTATTTAGGTCTCGGAATAGCAGCGTACAGATTTGACACGAATTTTCCAAACTTCAAAACTAGAGTTTTCAAACTTTACTTCACTCAAGGGCTTTTGTACAAAAATATAGATACATTATATGGTTGAAAGAAAATCCCTTGAATACATATATACTCAAACCATATGCATGAATTTGGTGGTGTTGTCTCAACAATGTTCTTGTGGTACAATATGTTTTGAAAGTGTGATAAGCTTAAGTTTTGTAAAAAAAAATTAGTTTTGTTAAGAAATTTCTTATTTTACTAAAAGTGAGCATCTCCTTCTTTTAATTCTTTTTCTTAAAAAAGTAATTTTAATCTTTTTAAATTCCTACTACTTTATTTCTAATGTTTTGGAAAACATAGTTTTTCTAAATACTTCATGGGTATATGTTTATAGCTTTTCTTAGATCCACTTTAAAAGAAAGAACTTTATAGTAAATTTTTGAAAACTTATCTAGACTTTAGTATTTAAAATGTTGGTAGAAAATTTTGATAAATGTGTTTAAGAAAACTTTTGGTTGATTAAGGAATGTTTAAAAAACTTTCTTATTTTATTTGTTTGAAAGAAGAGTTTGTAATAACTTTATGTATTTCTTGATAAAATCTCATATAGTGTTATTACTAAAACTTGAGCTAAACTTGTCTAGCTTTAGAAAAATATTTGTTAAGACAAAACTTTAAGTCTTTATGGAAAAATAATTTCTTATGAGATAAAATTTATTTTTGAGGAGGGTTCTTACTTTCTATTACTAAAGGAAGCTCATTTTCATTATGGTTGAGACAATATCACATATTCATGTATGAATGAGGATAAAATAAAAACAACATAATAAGATAAACAAAATATATAAGAGCATAAAAGTAAAGTCAAGTATTGGGAACCTTAGCTTCATCAAGGTATCCCGGGACTAAGAATAGACTAGTCCTCAAAGAAAAGAAAAGCAAAGAAATAAAATTATTTTGACTTGATATGGACAAGTCTAAGACTAGAAAGACTAGTCTTAATATTTGCATAAAACAAGTAAATAAATAAATTGCAAGACTTGAAAATAAATAAATAACAAGTGAGCTTATATGCTCTAAATAAATATTTATACATATATATATATATATATAGTTATTAAACAATAATAACAATATCAACATAATAGTAACATAAAGAAAATAAGAACATGAACAAAAACAAAACATGAATAAATTGTTGCTTCTTTAACTCAATGAGCCTAAGAAACATACACTAAACTCATGTTAAGTTATATGAACATGATGAGTAATAAGAAATTTTTACCTAAAGTTTATGTGTTGGTTGAAGAAGAAAAGAATGGGTTGTAGTATTATGTGGGAATGAGTTTTCTAAGGAAAAGAGGGAACTTAAGAGAGATGTTGGGAGAGAGATTTTATGGAGTGATTTTGGGAGAGTTTTGGTATGAATATTGTTGTGTGAAAGAATGGAAGAGGAAGGGGGTATTTATAGATTTTTGGGAGTGGAAATTAGATGTAATTAAATAATTTGAAAAAGAAAATAAAATTGATGTGATTAAAGAAGTAATGTGTAAAGTGTGATGTGACTAAAGTTGTATGGGGAAGGTAAATTGTAAGATATAGGTATGGTAGAGTGTAAGAATAGAGTATAAGAAAAAGTAGAAAAGGTGAATAGTAATGAATAGTAGAAAAGTACTATGAATAGTAGACTAGACAATTAAAATACCGGTAGTAAAAAAATACGCGTAAAAGTCCTATATCTGTTATTTTTAGATACCGAAAAATTCTAAAACTGATATTTTTGAAAACCTTATATTTTTACGAATCTATTGGTGTTGTCGGAATATTTTTGCTATCCGGTGCTCCGGGGCACGGTTTTTGAAAACTGATCCCGATCGGATCCGAAGGACACTAGAAAAATTCAAATCTGATATTTTTAGGCTTCCCTATATTATTACGAACCATAATCCACAATTATTTCAATTTCGTTTTCTAGGGTTTAAGAATACGGGATTGCCGGATCTAGATTCACTAGACTAAACATAGAACTAGGTTAATTTTAGGGTTTCGTTTCAACTTCCGGTTCTTAGGGTTTACTAATATTATCGAAAAATCTAGGGGCTTACAACCTACCCTCCTTAAAGAAAGTTTTGTCCTCAAAACTTGGCTATCGTACCTGATTCCTCGAAAAGATTCGGATATTTGCGTCGGATCTCATCCTCGGCTTCCCAAGTTGCCTCCTCATGGGTGTGATTCCTCCAGAGGACTTTGACATATTTGATCTCTTGTTCGAAGCTTTTGGACTTTTCTATCCAAAATCTGTACCGGGTGTTCCTCATAAGTGAGGTTCTCCTTTAGCAATACTGGCTCCAACTCTACTACTCGATCTGGATCTGCTACATGCTTGTAAGCCGATACATGAAACACGTTGTGTACACCTGACAGGTTTGGCGGCAAGGCTAGGCGATAGGCTAGATCTCCACTCGTTCAAGCACTTCAAAAGGTCCAATGTACCGTGGGCTCAACTTTCCTTGTGAGCGTACCCGATGTATACTCTTGATTGGATTTATCTTTAAGTATACATGGTCTCCACTTGAAATTCGAGAACTCGCCTTTTCTGATCTGCCCAGCTTTTCTGTCTATCTTGGGCCTCTTTCATTCGCTGTCGGATTATCCTTACTTTGTCTGCTGCATCTTGTACCAAATCTGGTCCAATAGCAAGCTTTTCCACATCATCCCAAAACAGAGGCGATCTACAGCGTCGCCCGTACAAAGCTTCATATGGCGGCATTTGTATGGTAGAGTGTAGCTGTTGTTGTAGGCAAACTCTATGAGCGGCAAATGAGCATCCCAGCTTCCTTTGAATTCCATAACACAAGCACGCAACATGTCTTCCAAGGTTTGGATCGTCCGTTCCGATTGTCCATCGGTTTGGGGGTGATAAGCTGTGCTAAATGCAACTTTGTCCCCAACACTTTGTAAACTCATCCAAAACTTGGATACGAATCTGGGATCTCGATCTGACACAATCCCGGCAGGTACTCCATGTAAACGTACTTTTCCCTTATGTAAAGCTTGGCTAGCTTGTCCATCGAGTACGTCATATTGATTGGTATGAAATGAGCGATTTGGTCAGCGATCCACACGACCCATATGGCATCTACCCTATATTAACAATATACCTTAATAATAATAACAAGATATGAGCATAAATAACTCAAATAACAAGATCTAACATTGTGAAGGCAAGGATCTCATGTTCAAGTGTTTCCACTTCCCTAGCTTGAAGCTCATAGGGATTTTGTGTGGAATCACACTGAATAAACTTGCCATTACATGTTTCAAGATCCTAAAGTATAGATATCTTATCTATTTGTTGTGTGGAGTAATAGATTTGAAGGTAGAAACAAGTGTGTGTGAGAAAGGGGATGGGAGGTCACGGCAATGGAGGAGGAGAGGAAGAGAGAGTTTTTGAGTTTGAAACAAATGAAATGAAAATGAAAGAGAGAGAAAAGAAAAGGATTATTTTATTAAGTGGTTTAGGGTTTGTTTTGTTTTAAAAAGAAGAAAAATAAAATGAATAGAGGACAAATGGGGGGGAGGGGGGTGTTTGCACAGGCCAAGCCTTGAGTGAGAGAGAGGGAGAGTTGAATTGTTGTAATAAAAGTGTTAAATGTAATAATTTTGTAAGAAACAAAAATTTATTGGAACAGAAAATATAATTAAGTGTTTGTAAAGATGTAAGACTAGGGTATGGGTGTGTGTATAGTAGGTTGTACTTGTGAATAGTAATAAATAGTTGATAAGACATTTACTTTTCGGTAGTAAGGAAAATAAGGGAAAAACTATACCATAATTTTTATAACCCGAAAAATTTTAAAACTTATATTTTCGAAATCTTTATAAAATTTCGGTTCTAAAGAGTATTCCAAAATATTTTTTCTAAGTTTCTAGTTCCAGGGCTCGCTTTTCCGTAATGGAGCTCGAGAAAGTCCAGAATAGAAAATTTTTCTAAATCAAAACTTTCTATGGTTTAAAATATATTTTAAAAAATATTCTACATTAAATTATTTTATAAATTTTTTTGATATGAAACGAAAGAAAGCCAGATTTAGGGCTTCTAGGTTTTTCTCACAAAATATGGACCAAATTGGTTTAGGGTTTCGTTTTCAGGTTTTCGAAGTTTACTTGATTACTAGGGCAACCGGGGTTTATATTATAAGAATAATGACATTGTGTAATGATAGTAGTGAAGAGTACGAAAAGACTAGTTAAATATGGTAGTAATAAAATACGAAATAAATCGCAAAATCAAATAATTCTAGTTATCTAAAAATCATAAAACTGATATATCAGGAATCTTAGGAAATTACGAGTCTAACAGTACTAATATCGTGTATTTAACATTTCGAGTCCCGGGGTATGCTTTTCAAAGTCTGTACCCGATCAAGTTCAAAATAAATCCAAAATTCGTTAATCTCATTTTTAGAGCATCTTAGAATTAATACGAACCAACTGCACCTTTTTTCTTATTCGACTCATTGGTTTAGGAATACGAAATTGCTGGAACTAGGCTACTAGGGTTTCTTAGGAATTTTGTAGACTTAGGTTTCCGGTTGACTTTCCGGTTTATACCTTTGCCAATTTGGAAACTGATGTTTTATGTATATACAACATATTTGATTTGAGATATTTATTTTAAATTTTATTTTTGTGAGTATTTAATATCTTTTTAATGTTTCGGAAATTCTTGAATTGAGTTTTATTTCGAAGGTTATTCATTATTTACTTTTTAATAATTTGTTTTTGGGCTTTATATTACTCGATTTTATGATTTGAAGTTACGTATAGAATTTGTCGTACGTAGTCGTTTTGGAATTGAAGTATGTTGAGTTCTTATTTTGTTTTTAAGAATTCTTACTTTTCTCAAGATTCGGAAATTTTTGGATTCGCTCGTGTTTTTGGACTAGTTGAAGTTTGGTTTTAATTTGGAGTGATTTTTAGGGTTTATTTTCAAAGTTCATCTTGGAATTATTTACTGAAATTTTCCGGAGTTTACATCCACCCCACCTTAAAGAAAGTTTTGTCTGCAAAACTTGTTACATGTGTATCATTTATTGAGGAAAGATTGTGAATTTCGAGTTATATCTCTAGCACCGATTTATGCTTTGGTTTTGTATCATTTTAAATTTTGTATGATAGACCTTTTACGAAATATAGCACATACAAATTTATAAGATTTGGTGCTTAGCGATTCCAACTGTCATGCCCTAGAGGGGTATCCTAAACATAACAGTCCACCACATACTATATAAAACTCTCGAATTACTAACCGAGCCCTTTGGGAGTCTTGTATAGATGTAAGGTGTTCCTTTACCTCAATAGAATACTCTATTCAATGGAGTTAAAAAGTTTAACGTGGCATTTGATAGCCTTAGATAATACATCAAAACACATACATGAAGTTACAAAGTCTAAGGGGCATTCCCTCGCAAAAGAATATTAAGGTCCATTACAGTTATCTAGAGTCTTTTGGTTTCCTGTGGAAGTCTAAACAAAACCGAAATAAACTTTTAAGGGAAACGCCTAGCTCCGGTCCTGAGCTGTAGCCTGCCTTGGCCTAAGCCAGATGAACTCGTGCTGCAACAAGTAATAACTATAGGGGTGTAAGCTAATAGCTTAGTGAGTGAAAACTTCAATATCGCAATTAAGACATAACATTCAAGCAAGTGATTAATCAATCAAGTGAAATGCATCAAACACGTGAATTCAACAAACATATGACCAATTGGAAATCATATATGGATGGACTTGCACCCTCCATCCCGGGTTAACAGATTAACGAATCCTGCGGTACGATGCCGTTTAAGCTCACGGTTAACTGAACAATAATTCGTTTTATGGATCACGATTAACTAGCATATTCATTTTATGGATCACGATTAACCAACATATTCGCTTTATGGATCACGATTAACCAACATATTCATTTTATGGATCACGAAAAACCAACAAATGCCAATGCTCCATCCCCATCGTGATATGGATGAGTTTAATTTTATATTGGATGTCTAATAATCGATTAATCCGATTCTTTTGGGTGACCAAGGAATATTCGCAAACAATCAATTCTAGGTCCTCTCTATACAAGCAATGAATTATCACTTGGCTTCGATATTCTTTAAATTCAACTTCACATATCAACAGTAGACAATTATAGTTCCCAACTAACGCCATCATGCATATTCATTTTTGTCTTTGCTTAGCAACTAGTGCAACTATCATTACAATCACAAGCAATAATTGAAATTGGAAGTAATACTCACTCGGCCATGGTACGCCGGTCTCTTAGTAATAGTAGTCGGGTGGTAGGGTATCATCGTTCTCGGGATCACCTACCAATAAGAATAACCTAATGAGAACTTCATCAATTAACTAATTCAAACTATGCATCTAAACTAAACAAAATCGTGATTCTCGCTATTTGCGGAAGTTCCAACTTAAAACGGCTATAACTTGGTCATTTTAATTCGGAATTTCGCAAATCTTATATCGATTTCTATCTACTTCGAAAGATATATCTATTTATAATATTAATTCCAAGTTTTGAAAACATTTAGGTCATGGAACAGAGGGATCATATCTGTTCTATAACTTTTCTATTTCCAAAAAATTGTTTTGCACTTGATTGAAATATATCTAGTTGATGATTCAAGTGTATATAAAATATGAATGAGTTCCTAATATGAATGACATGTGATGAATTCAATATATGTATGATCTTGATGATTTTAATAATGAAACTTTAAGAACTCCTAATTCTTACAAGACTCCAACAATAGTTACTTCTTAAAATTCCAATTCTTCCAATTTGGCATCTCATTAGTATTTTAGGATTTCATTCTTAGAAATAAAAATGAGTTTTCATCATCTATACTATCCAAGACCTTCATTTCCACATAAAAACTTGCATTTTTCACTTTGCAAGTATGTTTTTAAATAAGCTTTTCACAAAAATCCGAATTTTGAAAAAAATTCATTTCTTGCATGTTTCCTTTGAGAAAACTTGTTTAATGCGTCAAAATTTAAAGCTTTACTACATCTATTACCTAAAGACTTCATTTAACACATAAACATGCAATTTGGGCTTGAATACTAGGTGATTACATATACATCATTCCAAGTTACGAATTTAACAAATTGAACACTAACTCAAAATTTTCCATCTTCATTCCACTACTTGTTTTACACATTACTCATGTCTAAACTCATTTCAACTTATAAAAATCATTACTTAGTGATACCTATTACTTATACCCTTCATTTTTCATGTAAAATATGAGTTTCAAAGTGGTTTCAAGGGTTTATAAAATAGGTTTTGAAGTTCATCCTAATTTTCCCTTAACATTTCTAATAAAAACCTTTTCTTTTCAAGTTCCTTGTCTTATATTCATAAAGATCTACCAACTAACACATTTATATATACAAGACTAAGCTTTTATGATCATTAATGCATGAAAACACAAAAATTCATATGAACATGAATGTCAAGAAAAACATGAGTGTCTAAACACTAGATCTACAACTTATAGTGCATGAAAATGAGTTTAAAGACATGAACATATTTTTTCATGCAAGATCTCTACTTTTATATGCATAATAATACTTCAACAAAAACTGATTAAACACAAGATCTACTTCTTGTGATGGCTGATATTCATGTATTAGTGTTTTCTCATCCCTAGCATTTGCTCATTAGGATTTAAAGTGGAAAACACACAAGAATAGTCTTGCCATTATAAGATTATGTAGTAGTAATGTCACGCCCTGAAGGGTACTCTAAACGTGGCAGTCCACCGCACACAATATTAAAGCCTAAGAATGACCACCTCAGTCACGCGAAGGCTTCCATACTATGTACAAGGCATCTAACACATAAAGGAGACTCATCGGAATGATACATTTTATGTTGATACAATTGAGTAACAATGTAAAGGAAAAAAAATCCACTATACTTTCGATACAAACCACTATACTTCAAAATACAAATCATTTAACTTCGATTACATTCATCTATAGACTTCCCTACATAAACTATTACAAGACAAATCATAATCTAGCTGATAACTTCAACATTCGCATTCTTTGCCAAAATCTCGGAGTCATTCCTGGCTCCAATCAATTCAGTTCTCACTTTGCATTCTTGAGATAACCTGTTCATTTAAACAATTATAGGGGTATAAGCTATACTAGCTTAGTGAGCATTTCCTTAATTCCGTACCATACAAGCAAGTTATAATCAACCATATGCTATGCATGAACAAACACATGAGCAAACAATTATGTATAGGTATCCGGAACCCACACACAGAACAGATTTACGCCCTCCGTATCTTGGGTTAGGGATGGTATTGAAGTCTACACGACTGCTGCTAGTCCCCAAGCCCTTGGCACATAGCACTCGCCTCGGCTAGGCTCACACATGGAATGCATCCCCGATGTGCCTTAGTTCCTTATGAATGAGCTCTGATCCCGGGTCTCATTATCCAAACGAGTCCTTGAACCATACCGATCGACCTGCGTAGGAGTAGCACGCTACCAAATGCAATATGTCCGATGCGATGCATGATCAATTTACTATTTGCTTAAGTCAAAATATTTATACATTCTTTAGAATGACCAGCCAATATCATACACATAACAGAAATAATATGAGCAGTGCAGTTATCCAATCAAATCGTGGTTTCGATATGCTTTAGTATTCTTTGGCATACATTCATCACAGTCTCATCATATCTCCCATCCCCATTCATATCGATTTTTATCTTGTTCCTATAATTCTAATGCAACTAACTACAAGCACAATCAAGGTAACAAAACAAGGAGAAAACTCACTCGGCCATTGGATCACCGGTCTTCTAGTAATAATACCGGTGGTAGGAAATCGTCGAATTCGGGATCACCTAAAAAGGAAGAAATACTCTAATAAGTATTTCAACTCAAACTAATCCAACCACTTCATACGAACTATCAAATTCGTAATTCGCGTCCTAAGCGGGAATTCCAACTTAAAACGGCCATAACTTGGTCATTTTAACTCGGAATCTCGCAAATTATATATCGATTTCTATCTAATTTGAAAGATCTACCTAATTCTAATATTATATTTAAGTTTTGAAAAAATTGAAGCTTCGAAAAGGTCAGATCAGATTAGGGCAGCAACAATTTCAATTTCCGAAAAATAGTTTTGTAAGAGTCTGTAATGTTCCTACTATAGAAATTGGCTATACATGCAATATGAATGATTTCCTAACATGAATGACATGAGATGAGCTTAATGTATGCATGGTCTTGATGATTCTTGCTACAAGAAAATTTCATAACTCCTTATATTACAAGACTTCAAGGATAACTACTTTTAAGAATACTAGTTTCCTAACTTTGATTATTTCCATTTGTTTTGGATTTATTACTTAAGAGAATATAATTATTTTTGTTAAAATTGAGTCTTCATTATATTACTTATGACCTTCATTTTTACATAAAAATTTTCATTTTACACTTTGTCAATATGTTTTCCAATATGATTTACTCAAAAATCCGAATTTTAGAAAATCCACTTTTTGAATGATTCATTTGGGGAAAACTTGTTTAAAACATTAAAATTTAAGGCTTTACTATATCAATTACCTAAGGACTTTATTTAACACATAAAACTTGCAATTTGAGCTCAAATACTAAGTAATTACTTATGCATCATCTCAAATTACGAATTTGACAATTGATCACTAACTCAAAATTTGTCATTTTAATTCCATTACTTGTTTAAACACCTTACTCATGCCTAAACTCATTTTAACTTGTAAAAATCATTGCTTAATGATAACTATTACCTATATACTTCATTTTTCACATAAAACATGAGTTTTGGAGTTGATACATGGGTTCTAAAAATTGGTCTTGATTGGGATCCGAATTCACAAAATTCATTTTTGGTTATATCTTTTGATAAAATCTATCTAAGCCCATGAAAATCCATTCCTTACATATCCTATCCTAAGAGCCTTTCATTTCTTAAATAAAAACTTCATTTTTGAGTTGGAAAACATGTTTTTAAAATAGGCCTTGGCCAAAATCCGAAAATAGAATTTTTATTTTGAAAATAATTTTTGAAAATCACTTTTGATTCTTGTAAAAAGAAGTCTTGATTAAGCCTTCATTTTCTTAAGTAAAAATTACATTTTGACACTTGGAAAATGGTTTTTAAATATTGGTCTTGCCAAAATGCGAATTTCACTACTTTTGTTCAAGTTCAAATCTAAGATCTGCACATAATATGAAATACATCTAAAAGAAACCCATGATAATGAACTATAAACTCATAGATCTAAACTTTACTTTTCAAAATCATTCATTTATGTTGTCTATACCCTAAGCCTTTCATTTTGAATGAAAAATACACATTTTGAAGTTGAAAAATCACTTTTCTAAATATGGTTCCATTTTCATCCGAATTTACAAAAGTTGTTTTTGTTAAAAATAAAATAGATCTTGAATTTTCTAAAACATTCCTACTATCATGCTACAACAAGTCATCCATGAACATAAAACAAAGTCTAATGCATTTTATGAACTCAAAAGTCTAGATCTAGTTTTCTAAACTAGTTTTAAATGCATAAACACATGTGGATGATGGATCTATGCATAAATCATAAGAAATAATAAATATAACAATTTAAATAACAAGATCTATGGCATAAACAAAATCAAAGTTACAAAAAAAATTAGATCTACAAAATATATCAACTTTAAACAAGAAAATAATTGAAATACAAGATAATAAAAGTGGAGAAAAGAAAGATTTCATTTTTGGCATCATCATCCTAAGCTTTTAAGCTTATGGAAGTTCATTTGATGCATGAAACCTTCATTACACTTTATCTATATCACCTATGGAGCTTTGGGAAGAAGATTTGCTTAGAAATCTTTAAAAGTGAAGTGTGGAAGCTATGGAAGAAGAAGGGGGCAGCTTGTTTTTCATGGAGGAACAAGAGGAAATGAAGAAGAAAGAGAGGAAAAATGAGGAGAAAGACTAAAGAATGAAAGAGGGAAAGTGAATAAATGAAGGAGTGAGAGAAAATGAGTGTTTTAATGAATGAAAGAAGAGAAAAAAATAAAACAAGGCAGCCAAGGGGAGGGGCAAGCTGCACGTGAAACATGGAGAGGAGAGGGAGGATTTTGTTGAAATTTGACTCAAATTTGAATTGTATAATTAATGTGTAATGTAACTTTTTGAAGAAGGATTGAAATATAATTAATTTTAGTCAAAATATGAATAAATGAAGGACAATGGCAGCCATAAAGAGGGTCAAAAATCTGCCATCAATTGTGGGATAATGTGTAAAAAGATTGAAGTGAAAATGAAGTGATATGTGTAAGGTGTACTTAAAGGTATGGGTTGTAAAAGTACTTTATTAATAAAATAAAATTAGAAAATTTATTCTAAATATTTGTAGCAGATTTTTCATATTTAAAATTAAATAATTATTTGAATTATTTTAGTATTTTAACAATTATGTTACCGGCACGGTCAAAATACGCGAATATGGGCTATAAATAATATTTTTATAACCCGAAAAATTCTAAAAAAATATTTTATGGGAATAACAATATTTTTAAAATATTTTCCAATTATTAAATTAATTTATTTTGTTTTTAGTATCGGGTCTTAAACAGAATCTGATCCCGTAAAAGCCCGAACTAACTAATTTTTAGAAAAACAAAATTTTCTATAATATATAAATTATTTATCTAAAAATATAAGGCTTTATAAGAATAATAATATTTTATAATGAAATAAAAATGAATAGTGCCAAAGACTAATCAATTACCGGTAATAATAGAAATACGATAAAAGGTTATAACTGTAACTTTTATAACCCAAAAAATTATATAACTGATATATTTAGAAATCTTATGAAATTATGAGTCTAACGGTACTATTGGTATATTTTTTATGCCTCAAGCCCGGGACACGCTTTTCGAAATATGTATCCGAACGGGTTCGAAATATGTCAAAAATTTACCAACCTGATATTTTTAAATAAACTTATATTACTATGAGCTATTCTATATATTTAAAACCACATCTCGGCCTCTAGGGTTAGGGGCGCTAGATTACCGGACTTACACTATTGTATTCCGGTTAGGGTTTCCGGCTGATTTTCCGATTTAAACCTTTGCCAATTTGGAAACTAATTTATGTTTATACAATATATTTAATTTGAGAAATTTATTTTAAGTTTTATTTTTGTAAGTATTTAATATCTTTTAACGTTTTCGGAATTTTTGAATTGGGTTTCATTTCCGAAGGTTAATCATTATTTACTTTCTAGTAATTTGTTTTCGGGCTTTATATTACCCGATTTTATAAGTCGAAGTTAAATATGGAATTTTTCGTACGTCGTGGTTTTAAATTTGAAGACCACTGCGTTCTTATTTTATTTTTTAAAGATTTTTTTTCTCAAGATTAAGAAGTTTCTGAATTCGTTCGTATTTTTGGACTAGTTGAAATTCGGTTTTGTAATTTGGGGTGATTTTTAGGGCTTATTTTCGAAGTTCATCTTGAAATTATTTACTGAAATTTTTCGGGGCTTACAAGTAAGACTAGAAATCAACACTAAAAGATGATTTGAAGAAGAAATGAAGAAGAAATGAGCTTGTGTGTGTGTGTAAGGGTGGGCTAGGGTTCACGGCAAGATGAGGAAAAATAGAGAGAGTTTTTCTCTTTTAAAAAATTTTGGAAGAGTGAAAATGAAGAGAGAGAGAGTGAAAATGAGTTTATATATTAAGTGAATTAGGGTTTAATTATATTAAAAGAATTAAAAATAAAAAAAATAGAGGGAAAAATGGGGAGGGGTGCGCTGGCCACAATGGAGGAGAGAGGGGAAGAGAGTTGAAATTTGTTAAATTTGAATTTTAAGTATAAAATGTAATAAATGAAATAATTAAGTAGGAAACAAAATTTCCTTGAAAAAGAAAATATAATGAGTAGTTGTAAGGATGTAAGAATAGGGTATGAGTAGTGTGTAGTGTAGGTTGTACTTGTTAATAGTGGTAAATAGTAGACAAGATATACTTTATCG